>JAQGAA010002481.1:0-12586 GCA_034696425.1 Isotoma viridis | reverse complement strand
CTGCTTCTCTAGTTCTCAACGGGCTATTCAATTTATTCAACTAATTAATTAAACATATACAAAACTCACCAGCACCCGTTACCACATTCAGTTCCCTTTACATTTCTACCTTCCTGTCTGGTATCAAATAAATTGTTGTGAGATGAGAGAAAAACCTCAATCCTTTTACAAAGCAGTCGTAGCTGTATCAGAAATCTATCTATTACTTATACCATACCACCACAAAAAAACTTTTATTCAATTCAAAGACACAAGCCCTTCATTACACTAAAGGATTGGTTCGTTTGATCCGATTCGATGATGACGATCGTGAAACAACTTGTTTAGAAAAAAATATACATAAAAAGGGGAAATTTTGAGGAAACCCCCACTACCATCGACTACGGTTCGGTGAATAGAAATCTCTTGTGAAGAAAAGAAAATCTTTATCAATTCAAAAAACTTTCCCCTTTAAAAAAGAGATTCTTCTCTAAAATCAAATGCATAGCTAAGCCTTATCGTAAACTTTGTATGTATAATACAAATCCTATAAAAGTAAAGAAAGGGAAAGGTAGTCGGCTTTTGGCTTAACCAACCAGAGTTAATTCAATTATAAATTATTCATCCATGCAAACATCAAAGAATTTTTATAGCTGGGATGTGAATACTGCCTCTTCTGTTTATGTAGTAAATTTAAAAACATCCTTTTATTGAATTAGAAGTTTTGAATGTAAAATAATGTAAGTTTGAATTATTTTGGTAATTCAAAGCTACTTAATTTTTACTTGGTGGTAGGGACTTAAAATTCCTAATGCGTGCACTCATTTGATATAGGAACACATTTTACTAATATTCATTGGAAAGTATTCAACAAACTTGATCACATAACCAATTTCAATTAAAATTCATTGGTAATTTAATTAACTTACAATTTATCAACGGAAATTTTGTAATCAAATCGATAGAATCCTTTTAAAAAGGGATTAAAGGTAAAAACAATTAATTTTATTTAAGCTTTACGTATTTTTTTGTGAAAGTTCAAGGTCTTTTAGGTTTCAATTTAAAATTATCCAATAAATAAATCGGATTGAAATGTATGAATTAAAGTTTCAAACGTTTTACAAAAACATACAAATTTTAAACTAAGAAGTTTCTAAACGACAAAAGTTTTAAGCTCCAATTCCATTGACAAGTTTGTAAGAAAATGTAACCAACCGAATTGGAAGTGAATTGAATATTAGAAAAGTAATTGAAATTTTTCACCCGACAGATTCAGATAATATGTGTAGCAGAAGAAGATAGGAAAATAGAATGATGATGAATCATCAAATTTAATCGAGTCAGTAGCAGCCAAAGTTGCCCAAGTAGCATGCGACATACAGAAATTCAGATCGAATGAGTTGGAAACACTTGAACTTCTCTGACTGTGACAATTTCATATTAACTTATCTTTTTTAGATGAGTCTCATCCTCTTTAGATGTATGATTATATTATCTTGGAATTAGTTTCTATCGTATATTAAAACATATATGGATATTCTGAAGTGCTTTCTGTATACATATAGCCTAAACAGTATATAATTATATAGTATTTAGGTATATGAATGTTGGTGGTGGTGGTTTTATATGTGCTCTAGATAGTTTTTGAATTTCAATCACTCCGTCATAATTATGAGTTCTCATCCATCTTCATCCACTTTGTCTATCCACTCATTCCTCCCTCTGAGAGAGAGAAACTTACTTTCGTTTGGGGCTAATTCCTATCATCATTGGATATAAAACAGTTTGAAACTAACTTAGCACAGCAGTGCCACTTATACTTTTGAGAAGTATGGAAATTGTGATGGGAATATTTCAAGTGTTATAATATGAATCGGATAATTTATGATTAGAGAGTTGGTGAAATTTATGCATGATTTTTATGTGTATAAAATCTGGTGTGGTGTAAAAATGGTATGGATTATGGATTTACCTGTGTGCTTTGTAATCATTTTCTCATAAGGTTTGTATATTCTAATGAGAATTATATATAGTTCATTTAAATTATGACATTTAACGTAACCCTTGTATGTTAAGAATGGGAAAGGAAATTGAGGAAGGGAAATAATATAAACTTTGACAGACTTTAAGTAGGAAAACTCTCGACTTAGACCACTTTTACAGCATGAAGTGTTTAATTAACCCGACGGAAAGGCTAATGTGTTCCAAAACCCCATGACATAAATATGCAAATAGAGTTTTCTCATTTTGCAAACTACTAACCGTAAAATTAGCAACGGGGCATTATTATTATTACTAGCTTGGCTAGTAAGTAGTCAGTCACTAAAAGAATAGCAGTGGCTTGTAATAGTACAAAGTTTTAATGTTCAAAAAGCTAATGGAGTGCATACGGATTTCCCTAAGCTTTAAAAATTGTTCATATGTATATACGATTGAGTCAAAAAACCCTTCATGCCACTAACTCTACACAATGTATATACTTAAGTAAAGTAAGCCTAAACAAATCTCGTGAGATTTGGTTCCTTCAACTCTAAAAAACGAAGACAAAATGTCCTTCACAAATGAATATGAAAGTCACGAAAATGTCTAATGAACAGATTATGGTAATGAGAAAAGAAAGTAATTTTGCGACATTTTTTTTTGCCAGAATTATTAAAAATTCCTTAGAGAAAGACTGACTTATGTCTTGCACTTAAGAAACGTCAAGTAAATTTCTTTGGCTGGATGGCCTTCAATAAATCTTGTAGTTTTTTTGAGAATCTTCAAAACTACTCATCTTTAGAGTTGTGTGTGCCTCAAAGAATCCAAAAGAGGGTTAGGGTTAGAGGTAGAACTTTCTTTAGGTATAAACTACACTGAATTCAAAGCCGTAGAAAAAGAAAATTGTTTTCTTACTGGAAGAAAAAAAGGCATTCTGTCTCAAGCTGAAGTTTATAAACCTTGTAAAATTTTTTTTTCGTTAAAACACTTTAAGACTCTAGCATGATTTGTTACGTCAAATAACCCGGAGCAAAGGTAAATGTAGGCTGGGCTATTTTATATCTAAGGTCAACTCTGATTTCATCTAAGTCTAAAAATCTCATAGAATTCCGCCCACAAAAATCTTCATTATATTTTCTGGATGGGACCTGCAGCAGTGTGTAATGGTATCTTGGATATCGTTTTATAAGTACTGTCTAGGGGTGAAAAGGCTAGAGTTACATAGGAGTATATAGTCCTTTCGATTTAGTGCTATAGGATTGATGATGAAGGGGAATCATTTCATCTCAAGACTAGTTCGAAGAAGAAGAAGCATTTCAGAGATGAAAAATGTGTCAATTAGCAGAGACAGTGAGATGACGATAATGACGAAGACCAAGTGAAAGTAACGTTGGAGTAACGCACATACTTTTTATTCCTTTTATTACAGAAAAAGAAACTATTTCTACTCTTAAGCTCTCATTCATCAGTTAAAATGGCTCATGCCATGGCTCGTTGGACTTATACTGAAGATGAGGTATTGCTTGAATTCTTCCAAGTCGAAGGAGGCAAATCGACCACGTCGAGAGATTAGGGAAAAAGCAATAGCATTTTTGTAATCGAAGGTTTTTTTCGAAGAAAATGAGTAACTTGGATTTTTTCTGTTTGGTTCATCTATTGTCTTTCTGCATGAAGTGATCAGTTTTTAATAAATGAGGAAATCGAAATAACTAAAAACTGCATTTGGGACAAAAATATTTTGAATGGCTATTTACTACATTGGATTTTATATTCTTTAATTAACAAATTACTATGCAACCATCTCATTGTCTTTACTGTGGAGTCATTCAGGGTAAAATTGTCAAATGTTTATTCTTTTAAATTGATTTTTGGAAACGCACGAGTTTTTAAGTTTCAAGGTTTGTGAACACGATGCCTACCTTTGGGAATGATGTAACAATGTAGAATGGTTAAAAATTGAATCAGAACTACCTATACTCCCTCCCCAAACCCCATTACCTGAAAATCTACAATATTCATTATCACTTCAATCTATAACACACAAATATTAGTCATTTACATAAAATTTGAAGCCATTAAAAACCCCTACCCAAGGGCAAATACAAACATTTCCAAATACTTGCATATTCAAAGATGTCAATAAGATACACATAGTTACTCCATATGATTTACTTTCTGAACCAAAAACGACCTCTTAATTACCTCGTCCTCCCATTACAACCTATTTGTGACCATTTCCACCCTAGAAATCTTGCCAATCAGCAATTCTCTCTAAATGAGTTTTCACATTTAATGATTTCTGATATTAGTTTTTAGCCTTACTCTTCTACCCAGAAGAACATTTATATCCAGCTCGGTATGGTGCTTTCACCTGCACAGGGTGAAAATCACCCATAATAATAACTGCATGTTTATGCCGTTTCATTCCTTATCTAAATATTATTCATACACCCGGTGAGTTTTTAGTAATTTATTGAAACATCGATCACCAGTTACTTTAGGGTTGGTTGAATTAATGGGGAAATGAAAAAGGTGCATTTACACGAACACCAAACAACTATTATATTTTTTTTGAAAAATATTTTAAAGCCGCTTACCCCTTACGACTCGCTTTTTGAAATGCTAACAACAAACAACACTACTTACTACTTACTACTTACGTACTTGCCTGTATAATATGCTTTATTACAATAAGTCTGTGGTTATAAATACATTAGGCTTTGAGAAGTGATTTAGTATTGAAAAAGGATGACGACCAAAGAACAAATGTTTTCATGTAAGGAGCCCATTAGTACACAGCTACCCCAAGTGATGAGGTCTGCTTTGTTCAAAGAGCATAATTCTAAACTGTGTTGGCTATGTTGTACTGATGTGTTCTGTGGTTTTAACACGCAATCACCTGTGTTGTGTATTTGGATATAATGGATTTTTTTATCCTGAGAGAGAAGAGAAATAATCAACCCGGGTTAAATTTTGGTCCGATCAGGTTTTTTACAAATAAATAATCAGTAAAAGTAACCAGAAGTAAATGCCATGGGATAAAAATCTTGATGAGATGATTTCAAAATCCCTGTACGCGTTGCAGTAGAAACAATTACCAATTGCATGACAGATTTCACCTTAATTTAAGGTTAAATGATTTACTCGCTGTTAGAATTAGCACGAGAAAATGAAATTTTATAAAGTAAGACATACCGATTAAAGGTAAGCGATGACCCCACAGGGGGTCCTTCTTCGCCTTTATTCCTATAATCTTAGTTTCTTAACTGGCAAATAATTTCAAAACCTTCAAAAAAGACATTTTGCATAACGAAGAGTATCAATTCCCTTAAGTATTTTTTAGCATGTTGTGCCTTATTAACCTCAAACGACCTCAGCTTGTATTGCCTCGTTAATAAATAAGTTAACAAGAAATTTAGCAAATTTCTTTTATGAACTTCCTATTTATTTTAACATGAAATATTTACAACCTTGATAACAGACTTATGGATTTACGACCTCATTTCTTGTTACTGTGATATAAACTATGATATAAAGTTGATAAAGTATAACTCAATTGTTTTTACTACGTGGCTTTGTTGACCGGTGTAGAAATCTTAAGATTATTTTACCTCGTTACCTCAAGTGTCGCAGTGTAATAAATAAAATTACAACTTGCTACCTTGTCTTGGCTTAGCCTATGATTATCAAAATATGATTTAAGATTGTAGACAAAACCAACCTTCCTAATTCAAGTTTGAGGGAAACATGCAAATTGTCATTGGTTCTGATCGATTACATATCTGAAAAATAAGTATTTTATTATACAGTACGTATTGTTGTATGTAATCATAATCAATCATCGGTTTTTTGATCTGGACTCTAGTGATTAGCTAAATATTTCTGTGTTTACGAACCAAACGGAAAATAAACGTGGTTTTTTATAAGTACAACGGAAATTACTGCATTTTCTAAGACTAACAAGAAGGGAAACGGTATTTTTTTCAAAATTCGAATACTCAATCATTAATTTCGGTGGTGGGAAATTAGGGGTCCCAAAAGCATCTAAATCACTATACAAGTATATAGTAGAAACATTCATTAATTATTCCTGGAGTATAGTCTATACTACCAAGCTATTCAAGGAAACCTTGATATAAAACTAGCTGTATTCAACTCCCAAGACAATGAAAATGGGAAGTAGCAGTTCAAGTCATCAAAGTGACATGACATGACATGAAATATCCATTATGCCAAGGACAAACTCCCTGAATTCTGATGATAATAATAATAATAACACAATATATAATTCTTAATGAGGAAGTTGTAAAGTTGTTTCCTTCTTGAAATGTTCTAGAATGTCATCGTCCAAGAAACTCGTTCCTAGAAGAACACATTGAATCCAACCCTTTAGTAAAAAAAACTAAGATTTTATCATGATTAAAATCAAAAAACGAATCGAAATTAAATTTCCCCTTCATTTCAACTCTTTTTCTTGTACTTCTTCATCGTCCGGGTAATTTCAGTCTTTTGACTAGCTTTAGCTTTAGCTTGCCTCATGGCTTTTCCCTTCCTATTCCTATTTCTATCATTCGCCTATCCGAGAAATTTTCCATTTCCGCGGGTGTCAGGAAATCACAATAAATGTCCCGTAGATTGGCCAATATTTTATCCCGAATGATGACCACCTATAAAAAACCAACCTTCCTCTACGTACATCTTTCTCTCCCCTTCTCCAGCCTGGCTTTCTCTTGAACAATTTCACCTCTTCAACTTTCCCTACTACCACCACCACCACGATCAGTACCAAAGCTATTCCTAGCTTTCTCTCTGACTCTTCTACCACCGTTCCTTTTACACCTTATGCATTCATGTTCTACATGGACCGACACCAAGCCCAAAAAACCATTTAGATATTTATGTCGTTATTGCCATACATGGGTAATTTAGATCCCTATTTATTCTCCCCTCTTTCCTCTTCCCAAGTCCTTTCTATTGCATTTTCATTCCCTAACCTGATTTCCTATTTATACCTTTAATAACCCACACTACTTTCTACGTTCTTCCTACTACCACTACCATTGTAATATCTAATACTTTTATCCTATAAATTGTTATGAGCCCTTACACCTATAATAATATACATATGGTCGTATGCGGTGTAAACTTATAGATATTTGAATTGAGTGGATGGAAGAATAGCATTTTCTATTACATAGGTAAAGGTGCACAATGTATCAATAGCCTATTCCACATATATCAATGACTTTTTGTATTCTAGGTTCTTGTAAACCTACTGCTACTCGTTTGACTCTAATATAATAATAGTCCGTAGTCAATTTATATTTCAAGCATGTACACCGATTCTAGATTCCAATCCAAAAGGCCATCAAGTCACCGAAATAGGTCGACATCAGATCAGAGAAAATACAAGTGGTGTATAACAAGTAGGAACTTTTACTCTTGAGATTTTCTCAGTACCTATCTACTTAAGTTGTTCGACTTGAAGAGTTTTGTGTGAACGCCTCTATATATGTGTTTCTAAATATTTGATGAGACTACACAATTTTGTTTAAAACTTTTCAGAAATCTGTGTGTAGTCTTACTTCCTTAATATTGGGAAATATCAGCGTGAAAAAGAATCTGCAAGCAAAACACACACTTTTACACCCTAAAGTCTCATGTCTAAGATGAGTTCTAAAAAACTCAAATTCGATACTCTTAGCAAAATCAAAAATTTCATTGCTACACGTGCTATATTATATCCAAAGTTGCAAATAATAAGAATACACAAAGACACATGTATACCTTTTATTGGATAAAAAGCGTAAGCCCATTCGACCAAGCTTTTCCAATTTCCTTTCCTTCAACAACATTCAAAGTCCATAACATAACATATAAAGTCAAATGTACATTTATGTAAATTCTAAATCGACCGATTTCTCTACTCTCTAGGCTGTATATAAACCCTTGAGAAAACTATTTTCGCTGTGATTTACACAAACCTATGAATTTTGAATGGAATGTAACGTACACATACGGTAATGCACCTAAATCCATATGAATGAAATATAAATATATTATTTCAAGCTGAAGTAAGAGTTGACATGTGTTTGTGGTGGCCGGCGGAGCTTTACTGAAAACATTTTATAAATAAAATTGTATAATTTAATATGACCCAGTCTGCATAGGAGAGCAAACACACAGTACAAAGCATCTCTTCTGATCCATTTAGCATTTATTTACGCTGGTGTGGCATTTGACTCTGTGAAAATTTTGTGAATTTGAAGAGTTTTTCACCCGTAAATTTCCGAGATATATGAACAAGTATTTTCACTAATTTCCTCTTGAAATGCTATTTGAAATCTAGTCACGTAATTTGTTTGAACGCTCTACTGGGTTGAAATCAGAGATGAAAGCCCTTTTAGCATTCAGGACAACGGATTAACCCAATCTCAGTCAAGGATTTCCTTTTTAGCCTTGTTTACTTTTGGAGATAAAGTTGAGCATTGGGATGCATCATTTTATGGCTTAAGTGCTTTCCTGAGATCGGACTATTGTCTTTGGAATTACGCTACTTTTTCACTCTTTCACATACAAAGTGAAATATTTTGGAGATTTATGGATAAAATAGAATTCATTAATTTGTTTGAATTGTTGTTATTGAACTCTTGTGAATTGGGGTAATGCTTTTGGGATGTGGCGGAGTTGGGTAGGTGTGGGGTAGGCGGTAGGGAGATTAGGGGCTTTGGTCTTAGAGTAAGAAGGACCCCTACTACCAAAGACCTCTATAGCCCCTTGGACTTGACCTGAAATGTTGCACAGCAACAATGAAATCTAAGAGTAAAATCTTGATTAAATTTTTTAGACAAGCTAATTTAACTTTATAACTTTTGTGAAGATACAGAAAGAGTAACATCTGAAGGAACAACTAGAGTTTTTTTTATTTTATAAAAACAGAAACTGTTATTATTTTGCCTTTCCATTGTTCATTCATTGGCAAGTAATAGTTTGACAAAGAGGTCATTAAGAGAGAATAAAACTCTTCAGCAGGCAGTATAAGCCTGAATTTAAAATTTTGTACATTTAACGGTTTTGTCAGTTAAGATTATAAAGTCAGATAGAGCAAGGCTAATATTTAAAAAAGTAAATCGTTCAAAATGATGTCCGAAAAGGATCGAGATTACCAGGAGGTAATAAGGAAGCTGCAAGACATCGATCTATTATACATGCGGAGACCCTCTAGGCTAACTAACCTTGCCAATTCTGTCCCCAAGCCTTGTAATCCTATGCCAGATAACCCACTACCAAAATGGGAAAATTTACCTTTGCACCAAAAATTCCCTATTATTCCATGTCCTAATGGACAGTTTCGAGTTAGTAGGAGCGCTGTAGGCGAATCGGTTAGAATTTTTTCTAAAAAAATACATTTCTCAAAACGTAAAGCGTAAATTAAACAAAAATTAAAACTAGGAATGCAACTTGTTTTTTTTTAGATTTTCAAGTGTCACCCATGTTATAATGATTTTGACACAAGTGACCCATACATCCGCTATACACCTATAAAATACGCACCGCTTCATGATCCCAACTTAAGAAGCTATTACAAATCCCATCCGCGTCTAGTAAGAAGTCTGAAACGTAGAGGAATGGTTGATGAAACTGGAAATGTCATGTGTTCAGTTACTGAGTTTAATATTTATCGAAGTTACTTAGGAAGAATTCATGGTAGATGTGTCGAAAATGAACGGGATAAACGGGTAAGAAACATGCCATTTGTGAGCCCAATAAGATGATGCATAAATTGCAATTTAAAAACTAAGCCCCTTAACTTCTGTTTAGGATAAAGCCACAGAGGCAGATTTACAGCAATTTAGAAAAATAAAACAATATAGGATCAGAGAAGTTAATTCTCAAAAGGAAACAATGGCACGAGAAAATGTAGCAAAATGTAAAGCTCGTCAAGCTCAACGGTAAGTATTAAAAGAATAATGAAAACCCGATGAGAAAAATTTGCAACACTGTTCAAAAAATCTAATAATTATTGTAAACTATTTAAAAGTCATCTCGCCGCACAACTCAAAGAAATGGGTCACCCTAGTGTCACATACCGTGAGAAACTAGCCAAAGAGCGTGCATATAAAATAAAGCAGCGAGAATACTTGAGAAAACAAAGATGTGCAAGATATGCAAGGTTACGAGATTTAGAAAGGGAACAACATCAACAAATGGTTCTATCATGGTACTGCAGAGACCTTTATTCCGAACAACTCAGACAATCTCATTTAGACTATAAAAAACGACTTAATCAGGCTGAGGTATGAAAAAGCAGCAAAAATTAGTATGTTTAGCTCAGTACATTTTTTTACAATGTAAACCCCTAACTTTTCAATTGGAATTAGCTAAACGAGTTTGTACAAAACAAGAGAGACTATCAAACTCAGAGAGTTCGCTATGAGAAAGCAATTTTAGTTCGGAATGCAATGGAGCGCAGATGTGGGGTGATAAGACGAAGGGAACATTTCGAAAATTTAGAAGCAAATCGTAGAAACATTTTGGATGCAAAAGCTGCAGCCAACCAAACGAAAAGAGACAGGGAACTTTATCTCATGAGAAAATATGGACGCATATGGCTTGCTATTGTTGTTGTAAGAACATTTGAGAATTCTTTTAAGTTAAGTTTAATTACAAAATTCACTGAAAAAGTAATTATTTATACAGGCAAATAGAAAAAAGCATTCTACATTTCACGATTCATTATGGAATATTCGCCATCATCTTAGAGGATTGGTTGGAATGCTTCGTGAGGAGTCTGGTGCAATGGATTTCACCAATTTCTTTAAAGGGCTCGTCACGATGAAACCAGGGAGAGAAGTAATTGAGATGGTGAGATATTCTTTAAGCATTTTTAAATATTTTTAATTTTTGATTATTTTTAACAAAGATGTGTTTTATCTCGGAAAAATACCAAAATTATTTTGTTTTTGTAAATTAGGCTGACGAAACAAGAGACGTGGTATTTTTCATCTTAAATCTCTTGATGGAACGGGCTTACAGAGAGTACATAAGAAAATGCACCTCTTGTGCTATTGACTTCTTCAACGAGGAAACGAGGAGAAAAATGACCAAGCGATTTTATTATGGCTCAAAAGATACCCTTGAATATGAAGACTTCATTCCACCAACTGCTAGAAAACCAATCAAGCCTCTTTTTCCTTATGAAAAACCACCATGGCCTTGCAGAGGTCCTTGTGCCGGATTGTTTACGGGTACTGAAGAAGAGACTGCTAATTGGAAGAGTCGTTGCGCAGAGATGGCGCAAAATCTTACTGATGTTCATACTGAAATTTCAAATTACTTGGTGGATTCAATGTGTGCAGCTTTACAAAGATCACTCTGTCTTGATCCCAAACCTCGCTGTAGTGGTAAAAAACCAATAAAGATACCATCCTGTGATGAAAGTGATGATGATGAAGAGTTTGTGAGTCCTGAAGATAGTTCAGGAAAAACTTCCTCATGTTCAGATGTATCATGGGTAAAGCAAATCATTCAAGAACAGGTATGAAATTTAGTTAAACATTGTAAATGTACAACCTGAATTCAGATTACATTAGAAAAGTATTTTTGATTATCTACAAAGCTTAATTGAGGAATTTTCTGACTTTCAAATTTCAGCCAAAAAAACTGCAAAACGAGAAAGATATCGGTGCACCTAGAGATGAATTAGCAATTGATAAGGTGGCAGATGATGAAAACTTATCAAGTGTGTCTTCGTTTATTACAACACATGCAATCGGTAAAGAACTTGAAAAAACTTCCCCATCTTTAGATCTATCATGGGTAAAGCAAATCATTGAAGAACAGGTACGAAATTTAGTTAAACATTGTAAATGTACAACCTGAATTCAGATTACATTAGAAATGCTTAATTGAGGAATTTTCTGACTTTCAAATTTCAGCGAAATAAACTGCAAAACGAGAAAGATATCGTTGCATCTGGAGATGAATTAGCAATTGATAAGGTGGCAGATGATGAAAACTTATCAAGAGTGTCTTCGTTTATTACAAGACATGCAATCTGTAAAGAACTTGAAAAAACTTCCCCATGTTTAGATGTATCATGGGTAAAGCAAATCATTGAAGAAGAGGTATGAAATTTAGTTAAACATTGTAAATGTACAACCTGAATTCAGATGACATTAGAAAAGCATTTTTGATTATCTACAAAGCTTAATTGAGGAATTTTCTGACATTCAAATTTCAGCGAAAAAAGCTGCAAAACGAGAAAGATATCGTTGCATCTGAAGATGAATTAGCAATTGATAAGGTGGCAGATGATGAAAACTTATCAGTAGTGTCTTCGTTTATTACAAAACATGCAATCTGTAAAGAACTTGATAGAACTTCCCCATGTTTAGATGTATCATGGGTAAAGCAAATCATTAAAGAACAGGTATGAAATTTAGTTAAACATTGTTAATGTACAACCTGAGTTCAGATTACATTAGAAATGCTTAATTGAGGAATTTTCTGACTTTCAAATTTCAGCGAAAAAAACTGCAAAACGAGAAAGATATCGTTGCATCTGGAGATGAATTAGCAATTGATAAGGTGGCAGATGATGAAAACTTATCAAGAGTGTCTTCGT
>JAQGAA010002480.1:0-12588 GCA_034696425.1 Isotoma viridis | reverse complement strand
TAATTATCATAATTGCATTGCAAAAGCTACCTTTCGTTTCTTTACTTTTTTTACAAAACATCCATACCTGCTGACTCTACCGACTTCCAAATAAAATAATTTAATATTAGTAATAGAGTAATAGCTTCTATGCAAAACTTAAATTATATCCCCCCATCCATGACTATTTCATTTCTCGAACCAAAAAAAACAGGAGGTTATGTATTATTTTATTCTGGAAGGGGTCTTATTTTTTCAATTGAAAAATGCTCAGCAAAGAAAAAAAATGTTAAAAACATTATGGGAATAAACCGGTTTCAGAGAGCTGGCCGAGCTGGGGGGTTATTTTTCACGATAGTTTTAAGGCATCTTATTTAAAATTTACGATAGATATGTAGCTTACATTGCTTCATTTCATTTAATATCCATTAATGCAGCAGGTTAGCTTCGGTAAAATAAAAAAGCTGATACTTTAGCTCAATGTAGTTGATTTCTTTTTCTTGGTAATAATGACAATAACAAGAATAAATTTTATAAAAGAACGTGAACAATAACAATAATATTATAATATTAACATGAACATGTCATTTATATTTATATCATATCTATAACATTTTATGGCAAATTCTATTGCATGTACTGATGTGATGTTGGGTTGCAAAGCTTGAATAGAAGACTATTTCTTACATGCTTACTTTGTTATTCAACTTTAACTTATTATGAGTATAAACTATCAAGTTTTTGGCCTATTATTATATAAATATTATGTATTTTGCGTTTGGTATCTCGTGGTAGTTGTGGTTGTTATATTTGCCTTTGCATTAGGTTCATTTCTCTGCTTTCACTATGATCTTGAAACTTAAAACATTTCTTGGTGTTTTCCCTTTATATAGTTGTTACTTCAGTTCAGTCAGACTCAATCAGACGAGGCTTTCTCTTCTCCTTGATTCCCTGCCATGCCAGTATACCACCTCTATCATTCTCGAGGAAAATAGGGGATTTGCGACGTTTACGAAATAATTTATAATGGTGTGATTAGGGTGAATTTTAAATGCCCTGCCTGCTGATCAAGCAATAAGACGCTACAGAGGTTAGTATTTAATCATTTCATCATATTTAGTATTATTTTGCAATTTTTATAATAACTAAATATTTTGCATTTGTAAAGAGTTTGCATGTATCATTTAAAATGTTTATACATTATTAATGTATTGTTCAGAAAATTACGAAAAGACAGGGACTATTCTCTTTATTTCTTGTTAGGTTTTAATTGTAAATCTTTAGAAGCAAGCAAAGTTGACGGAAATTTAGTTTATCTAATTGACGATCCGATCCAATACACAATAGAAAAAATTATACGTATTATTACTAAATCGCACATTAATTAAATTATCTGTTTTACAGCGTATTATCTTGGCTATATTTTTCTGGCAGTTGTTCTGACCATTATTGTGACGGTTGTGCTTGACTTCAATTTCAATACGACTTCATTTTAGTGTTGCAAATGGTATATATAAGTAAAAGATAACAAGCAGCAGCTGACTCAACTCAGTCAACTCACCACAACTGGTGAAAGTGAGTGTATTGTGAATTTTTATTTATTTCTTTTTGGAGCTTTCTTAAGTGTTCACTTAAGCATAAGCATAAACGTGTGCTGGACATTTGACCTAAAAATCGATATGAAAACGATAAACTACGTAAGGTTTCTTCAATACGTAATTTTCAGGAATATGATAAATGTGAAATGCGCTGAAAATGAGTAGCAGAGAGAAAAACAAAATACAATCAACAATTCAAAATAAAATGCATAAGCTTCCCAAAACCGGTAGCATATATAATTATTATTATGCAAAAACCTTAAAATAGTAAAAACCCTTGCTATTGAGGCTAAAAAACCAGGCCTCCAAGCAATTTTTAGTAAGTGAGGCCCTTACCTACCCTTTTACCTTCGCCTGCTGAATTTATACTACTTGACTTGTATTATAACTTTTTGCAATGTAAGAGTGAAGAGCGTTACTGACCCTCATAGCTGCCTCAGTTAAGGCTTTCTATCACGATGAATGATATGCCCATTGCCATTATGCTATGCTCATTATTATAGTGATAATTTGATAATATTGTTATAGCCGACAAACTTACACCTTAATAAATAAAATGTAATTGATTATATAGGTCGCGGAGAGAGGAATCCATTAATTGAGCTTACATTCTGCCAAATAAGTAGTCAAAGTCAATAGAGGGAACAAATTATAAAGCTGACGAGGGGCCGAAGTCTAGCTGCATTACAATTTTCATCGCTAATCCTGTCACCTGTTAAAGGAACAATTCAACTCTAAATTTAAAAAATACACGCCTCAAAACGGTGCTGTCCAGCTCGAAAAAACGCCATAGGGCGATGGCAGAGCCGGAAGAATCGTCTACAGACGAGGATGTACCCGTTGTTCGAAAGCGAGTACTGAAAAAAAAGTCCTCGCCTAAGAAAAAAGGGATGACACTGGCTCTAACATCAGGAGTTTTCGCGTCTCTTGCCGGAACATTTGGAAAATTTGCAATGAATCAGACAGAAACCCTTGTGTTTTGCGAACAAGTTTCGAATTTTCAGTTTCGGTATTCTCCTCAGGAATCCTGTGCATTTTGTGATAAAGTTGGTCTGATAATTATATTTAACAACGTTATTAAAGAGTGTTTGCGCTTTTGTAATATTAAATTAATTATTAATTCAATGTTATACTTATATTTCAGGCTGCATTGTACATTCGAATTTTTGCCTTCATTCTGATGATCTTATTAAACGCAATTATGTGGACAACTTTCGTTAAAGCTCTTCGTTATTGTAAAACTTCTTTAGAAGCAACAGTGACCAATACTGCGGCAAACTTTTTTTCTTCTGTGAGTAATTCCACAACTTACATATGATTTTAAAAAAAACATAATTCCTAATATGCATTTTTGTTTAAATATTGCTTTGATTTCCAGGCTATCGTTGGCCAACTAATTTTTGATGAGTCAGTGAGCTTAATGTGGTGGTTGGGCACGCTTTTAATAGTATTTGGCCTACTTCTTATGAATTACGGAGGACAAAATGGAAGTCACATTTCTCGAAAAAAGTACAAAAGTCGTTAAGGATCTCACTCATCGTAATTATTGCTGAATTTGTTGTGGACGACGAGTCTGAAATTGCAGCTTTATTTTGTGAATGCAGAATATTATGTAACCAAAAGGAATCAAAGTTTCAAAAACTGAAAGTCCAACGAGCGATGTCTAATCCATTTCACTAATTTATGCGTCCTCCCCTCATATTTAATATGTGAAGTCACAAGTAAAATCACGAACAATAGAGTTTTGAAGAGGCTGGTATATTTACTAGCAAACTAGCAACTTTACTAATAATAATATTTTGTGCTACGTTTAATGTGTGTATACGCGGTACGATTATGTTCCTCAATGTAGAATTAGCTAATCGATACGATGTATTTCGATAATATTAGTTAATTTCAAAGTTTAAACAATGCAATTTTACGTTTCTTATCCCACTATTGCCGGACATTAAGAGCTTTTGTGGTATACAATTTTTTTGGTAGATTACAACATAAAATATTATACATAACTGATTTTATATTGGAAACTGGTCATTGATATGATAATTTATTATTACTATAGTTCAGCAGTGCCCAAAGAGTTAGCTTGTCAATAAGCGTATTGGCATTATATTTTATGATATTTCCAAAGGGTTTTATGATTGCCGTCCGTAAAATTAATATATTGTTATTAATTATAATTATTTCCTTTCGCTGAGACTTATTGTTAGACTATAATTAGAAGTATGGACATGCTAACACGAACTCGTTACAAATAACAGACCTAGCTTATCTGTATATTTGAAACTTATTGTATTCCATGATTCCAAATATCGAAATATGAAATATTTATTATTACGTGTGCAAAAGACAGCAGGGATTATCCTTTTATTGCTATCAATAGTATGAGGGTGTTTAGTCACAAAGACAGGAATTTTATTAAGTCTATTTTTATATGTAACGATTGCTGAATTCCTTATAATTTAAAAGTATTTTTGAAACTATTGAGGCATGTTTCATAATTGTTACATTGACTATTATTTGCTGGAGAACTGAAAAAGGGCCAACGAATTCATAAGTTTAAAAGTTCAAATAACCTAGCCAAAAATGTAAATCTACTTCATTAATTAGGTCGTAGAAGAAGGATCAGTAATTATATTTAAAATACAAAAATTTAAATTCCAAGATGGGCCTTGAGTTAGTTAAATTTGTCCTGCAAACCTAGATCAGAGCTCAAACTTTAATCAGAGAAAATATTGGATATTATGTTATGTAAAGTTTTAAGGTAGAATTTAGAAATTTTACACTAATATTGTTGCTTTGTTGGCATTTTTATTTATTTTGGCTGATATATACGATACTTTTGGGACCGATAAAAACTTTTTACATTCATGGAAGTACAACATAGCGCAAGTAGTTCGCATTACAAAATTGATTGAATTGTAATTACTACATAAAATGTATGGATTTATGTTCCTAGTCGACTTTAATAAATAACTAAGCATTTGAGTTACTTTTCTGGGCTGGTATTTGCATCATTAAACTTATTACTTCTTTTCTCATCCATCGAGTGTTTCATTAGGTTCATTCTATGCAATTCTACAAATAAAAAGTTTTGTCATAAATGCATAATATATATGATGAATAAATTCACTTGAACTCTGAAAAAATCCAGTATTGAAAAGCCATTAGCATTTAGCAATATCATCAAATTACATCAATTTTGCCATTGAATAGGTTTACTGCTGCATGATAAGTTTTAATTAAATTTCTTTGATTAAAATTTATAAACTAATAGCAAAAGCCATGTTTTGTCCCTCAAAACTCAAAAGGCTTTGGTTGATTTCCTAGCACGGCTTGCAATTTGCAATAACGGATACGTGGAGAGGAAGTGTGAAACCACAGACGCCACAGAGCCATAGTGGAACTTTTACTATACAAAACTTCGATTATGGGTTTCCTTTCAAGAATTAACTTAATATAATTTTACGATTTGTTATTTCAAATTCTTAATATTAAAAAAAGTAGTTATTATGTTATTAATTATTAAGTTTTAGTTCACAATCATGAACTGAAACTTACGTTAGTTTGTGAAACATTTTTATATGAAAAACTGTCCAGCTGGGTTTTTACATCCATAAACCTCATATTCAATTTTTATGTAATGGCAACTCGATATCTGAATCTTTACTAATTTTTTTCATTTAATTTTATTTTAGTTTTCATAAAATTAAATGGTTGGAAATTTAATTTACTGTTTTAACTCAGCGTTTGGCAATTGAGAATGTCATAGCTAGGTCAGTTTTGTATTTGAAGTGAAGATGTAAGTTTTGGATTCCTCAAGTATTATATTATAAGCTTATTGAATTCTTTTCCATCATTATAAATACAAAAGCAGACATACATAAATTTAAATTAATAGGCCAATTATTTTTGACTATTTAAAAACTTTAAAAACCAGCAAGTTTATTTTCAGTTTAAAGATACAATGCTTATGGGTTTTTTTTACGAAATAGAACCCGTTTGAGTTTCAAATTCAAAGGTAATACGATATAAATTACGATTACGAATTTTTATGACAAAGTTTAAGCAAAGCTGCAAGCATAAAAAACATTATGAAATGAAGCATTTTTTTTACATACGCCAATAACAAAAGAAACTAAATAATACACGATTTTGCTGACTAGCTGTATCAGGAGGAAACCGCAGCCTAGCCAATTCGATTTTTAAAGAAATTGATAAGCTAAACAGGAAAGACCAAAACATCAAACTAGTGTAAACTTCAAATTCAATATACTAAATCAAATGATCAAAACCTCATTGACTAAGTACATGTATTTTGCAAGCAAATTATAACATTGGAAAAAAAGTTTTGATCCGAGCATGGTGAAAAATATCCGGGCACTTGGATTACTTACGAATATTTACCCATTACCCAGACAATTCAATTATCTTATTGTCATACTTCATAAACCCCAATACTAACAAAATTCAGAAAAAATATGAAAAAAACCATAATAATGTAGCAAAATGTTTGATATTTTTCTGAATAGCTTCAGAAATTTTTGTTCGAAATAAAAGCAATAAAAATGGAGTACAAAAAAACTAATCCCCTGCATTCCTTTCCGCAACCTTTTTCAGAGTGTTGAAACTACAATACCCTCGCATCCTCGCATGGGGCTCTAAATCTGATTTTACGATAAATACTTTAAAGTTTAAATACATCTTTGGAATAAAATCTTTAAAAAAGTTTTCTGATTAAAGAACTTTTTTGCGTGATTGATGGAATGCTAGAAACACACAGCGAAGGCCGAAGAGGAAATTAAAATCTATCTTATCTCATTTAAGCATGCAGCATGGTAATTTGAAGTACCTGCCTGGAGCCTTGCTGCTTCCCTATAATTCATATTGCGTCGTATAGCTTATGAGCGAGCTACATGCAGAGCTTAGTAAATTCTCGAATCAATAGGGGGAGCGATACAACAGCAAGAGTATGAAAAGCCCACACGACTTCAATTTTCATGAAAGTCAATACATTTTGGTTGACCTGAAGCGAAGGTATATGCACTGTATTGTGACCCCTCAATATTGGAGAATTCCTTCAAAACTTAGAATTTAATTTAAAAGTTTGGGAGGAAGAAGGAAAGATTTGCAGATTCAGTCACACGTTATTTAGTGAAGTATCGTTGTTACTAGATAACGTGTAACTGTCACAGGATATTTTATTAATTCTTTAAATTATGAAATTGAAATACCTTCCATTTTAAATACCTATGGTAGGTGTTTCAATTCTCAGAATTAAAAGACTTAACTTTAAAAATGGATACATGAAAAAACTTGTCTCAGAAACACTTAATTATGCCTGATAAATAGTTCTGAAAAAGTCCTTGCAAATAACATTTAGCCTTAGTTAGTAGATTGAATAAAAATTTAAAGTTCAACTTCTATTACTATCTGATTAAATTAATATAAAATAAAGAGAACTAAATGATTCGAGGTAATTAACAAAGGCTAAAAAAGAAGGTACGTTGAATATGAAATATTTTGAGTTAAATCAGAAAATTGGCAAAAAATGCAATGTTTCTGTTTTTATATTTTGGTATTTTTTCAAGCATAATGTATGAGGTATTATAAATAGTTAATTAATAGGATAATTAATATTTGAGGTGAGGTGATGGATGAAACTTTAATAAATCAAAAGATCAAACAACGGTTAATTTTAGTTTTTAATACTTATGGAGTAAGTACCTTTTTATTCATTTAAATTGGTTTTAAATTAAGAATACAAATCAAATTTAACTACCCAAAAACTGTTGTTCAGATCAGAGAGCTTAACTCAAATAGAAATAATCTACCTATCATTAATTACTGGCACAATTAGAAAAAGTCTAAACCACTTAAATTGGTTAGTGTAAATTACAAATTCTACGCCCTTGAGTATTAATTATTTAGTTCATAGTAAACTTAATCTATCACATACTAACATACTCACATATTACTAATTACCCCACTTCTTAAAATATAAATAATAATAAAAGCGTTTATTATTCACGTAACTGTCCCTACTCGCTACACTCTCGCTAGGTAGCGTTCCAAGGCACAAGGAAAGCTCGAGTCATTAAATCGAAGTTCATCAGATCTCTCAATCAGTCAGTCTTAAATTACACAAACTGTGGACACTTAACTAGTCTAATTTTCCAGAGCTAGAGGCAAAATAGTCCACCAATCTATCACTATCACTTCAATCAATCAGTATTTCTTCTATTGGCTCTCGACGTTTTGGTCGTTTCGCAGGTACAACGGCAGGTGGTTCAGAGTTGGGATCCTGCTGCTTGAGCTGTTGTAATAATTGCTTCATTTTCGAAGAACTGGTAGAAAGTTCTTCAAATTTGACGGCAATGGACTCAGGGGTATTGCAGCCTTGGTAGATGTTGATCAATGATCCTAACGCCAGGACCATTGCATTCCGATGTTTCATGATCTGCTGGTTTTCCCTAACCAACGCTCGAATCTTGGCTAGTTTCCTCTTTGCTACGATTCCTGAATTATAAAACACTTCTTGTTCAGCAGACACCAGACGCTGGATTTGCAGCAATCTCTTCTTTTCAGCAACTTGACCCTCGGAATAATATTTTGATGCAAGCCTCCAGCCATTTGATCTGACTTCGTCCGCTTTCTTCCGTCTGCTATTTTCTGCCTTTAACTGCTTGATAACAGCCACTAGTGTTGAAGCTCCAGATGCAGGCGTTGATGACTGGCGATTAGGGTTTTGAGATACAGGTCTCATTGCTTGGATGGAAGATGCGGCAGTATTCACACCAGATGTCGTCCCAGGCGGCTGCGTCCTTCTGGGTTGTTGTACCGTTGAGTCCGAGAAACGTACGTTGAATGCTGCCACAGCCACAGCTCTTGCTCTAGCTCGCGGGTTACAGTTCTCCGTAGCTCGTTGATTCCTCTGATCTGCATTCAACCGATTGATAGTTCCACCTGGTTGGGGTTGGGTCTGCTGGTTGTACCTGTAACGTTGCTCCTGTGGAGCAGGACAAGGACGCAGAGAGTTTGCATTTTGCGATCTAGCAGGGGTGGTCGTCATCGGGGACCGGTGGGGGTTTCTTGATTCGGATCGACTCATCCCTCTATAATAGGTAGAGGCTTGATTTGGCTATCTGACTGCCTCGCTAGTATTTTTGAAATCTGCACCAACAAAAATAAAACAATTAATTAATGAAATAAAAAATAGATTTAAAATATAACAAAAAAGAGTTAAAAATAGCGTCGCAGCGAATCGGTATTAACTCTGTGAGTGTGAATTGGCTTACCGTTACTTTACAAAATAGAAAAAATGAGTGTGTAGAAGGACAAGGAATACAGTGGTTGTTATCGAAACGGGGTAAAGTGATACAACTGGGGCAAAAGGAAACACTGCAAATGGGGTAAGTTTAGATTTCCTTGAGATTCACCCTGTGGATTGTTGCAAATGGGGTTGAAAATGTACTTGTTGATGGCCCTTGGGATGGGGTTGAAAATGTTCCTGGTCCAGTGGTCCTAGGGAGGGAAGGTCCTTCTTCTTCGGCTTCTGGGAGTGAAGTGAATTTATAACGCAAACTGGGCCTCTTTATATACCCACGAATGGAAAATATTGCTCGTAGATTCTAATATAGAATCTACGAGAAAGTTTTTCCTTTTTAATAACCTTTGTATTTTACACAATGGATGGGTGTTGGGGAGGAAAAAAAGTACCTAAAGTTATTTCTTGAAAAAGAATCATCTTAGTTTCACATTGCGAAGGCATGCACAAAAGTAGTTTATTTAATAAGGGTAAATCTCATATCTTTATGTGCAGTAGTAGCATTTAGTTTTAGTAATTTAGTGCCCCCTTAGTCAGGCATATTCCATATAATATACATAATATATATCCCATACTGTTCGATACAATTAACTGATAATAACAGAATTAGTAAAAGACTAATCTAATTAAGAGTTGCATTGCATCGAATCGATACAAACAAATAGCTATCCCTGTAGCTCTTCATACTATTATATACTCTTCCCTCATTAGATTTAATATTAAAAAGTACAATTGTTAACCCTTCTTGATAATGCATAAAGGCCTAACTACTAAAGTGTGTTTTTCAAGTAATTATATTCTTTTACTTCAAATCCCCAATGCAATTATTACCCTCTGTGTAATTGAATATATAAATATTTGCTTGTAGTTAACTATAGCTGCTGCACTCGGCTTCGAATAAATTAGTTGTTGTTGTTATATTAAAAAGTTTTATTAGTTAGGTACTTCAGAAAGAAGCTATTTATATGATTAGAATTATACCATACTGTATTCACACATCTTACTGTGAATTATTTTGATTTTTACTGTTTATGACCAATATTAATCTGTCTTAAATCTTTATTCTAAGCTACATAAAGGAATAATTGCATTGGTATCAATTCGTAAACAACTTTTTGCGATTGGTAACATTGCCAAGATTGGCATGCTCATCTATAAAAATTATAATGTAAGCAAAAGGAGAACCTCGTACTTTAGACTTTAGAACTAAAAATCTAATTCAGCAAACGATTACGATGATTGAGAATAATTGATGATGATGTGTTATATTATAATTATTAGCATTAGCACTATCCTTCTAAGACTGCCCATCAGCATCACCACTACCACTCATATAATTTCAATTAAATAATAATAAAAGTTCACGAGTTCAATGAAAAATATCTATCCATTATCAAATAAAATCGCTTGTGCCATCATTCCCATACATTTAAATTAAAAATTAAAATCTTCTTTCCATTCTTTAACTTTAATAAGCATTTTAAATGTTAAGGGAGTTCATTGACTGATTATTACAGTTTCCAAAGTTAAAACGCCGTCTAAATTAACAAAACGATGCTACGGATGAAGTTTCACAATAATTTTTGAGATTGTTAAATCAACAAAGCAAACAAATTAAATAGGCCAGAATCTACATCAAGATAAATTAACCCTCAATAAATATTTAAAACACTCTAGGTTAGTATTGTCCCAGACTCTATTTCCAGAACTAAAATTACAGGTAACTTAATTTATAAGTCGGTTGCAATAATAATAACTTGTCGTGATGCACGCCTGTAAGCAAGTAAGCAAAGAGTTCTCGTCATTGTTGTTGAATCTAATCAAATTGCCTAAAAACCCGTGACGCTCTTGTGAAAAGATCTGATCTTGACATTAATATATCATTATTATTGTTATCACTGAACCTATTACTGTAAAATGTGTTAAGAGATTCGCTTGGCTATTTTTCACTACGAGATAATTTCACTGTACTGACTCGTAAGTGTACAATGATGTAGAATATTTCATATATAAATGGTAGCCATTGTCATGTCTTCATATTATCATATTTTTATAAGATTAAATTCTGGATAATATTTAGATTAACAACTTTTCTACTGTTGAATTGGTTTAACTACTTATTATTGGGTTCTAAAGAATTCTGGTACATTTCTTTACAGTATCTACCTAATTTATTATATATTGCAACAAATGAGGCGGTGGGTGTAACTTACGCATGTATTCATGTTACATTTAACGGTTGAGTTAAGCAAGTTTATTGGATACAAAGATACAATAAACTGTAACCTATGTAAACTTTAAGGGTATTTTAATGAAACTCTTGGTACTATACTTGCACAATTTCAGTTTATCTTTGAGTCCCTTTATGTACCGTTTTGCTGGAGATGAGAGTCAGAATTTTGTGCTCTCAGTAGTGTGATAAAATCTTCCGACATTTTGAAACAAGGTAGAAGCAATTTTAAAAGTAATCTAAAAATTATTATTCACATCGAACATTTGAAATAATAGAGACCACTTCTTTTTTCAATTCTAGTTTTAGTAAAATCAGTATGAATTGCAGAACTACAAAGCAAAAGTGAGGCAATAATGAAGTGATGGTTATGTACGGTTACAATCAGTTTCAGTTGTTGCTATTTATAACAAAATGAAAAGGAATGAAAGATATTCAGACTTTTCAGACCATTAAAACAAACCTTAATGGAGGATAAAAATGAGACAAAATCAGCATTTCATAATAGATTGTCATTGTCAGTATATTAGCTAAAACTGTAACGTTATAAAAGTCACATTGTATTCCAGATTGAATTGATAATCAGTATGAAAACTAAACTACAACCTGGAAGAGAGATAAGACAAATGTTTGCATTTCCGGAAAAACTTTCAATGCAAAATGCAATGGCTCAACTTCTGTAAAACGTAAAGGAGCCCTAAATTACTCGTATAGAAATCGCAAGCTCATTGTGTGTGATGAACTCCTACGCGAGCTACAGGTGGGTTGCTTCATTATATTGAAATATTTTTGGGTAACCCTATCGCTTTGTAATAATAATGTAGGCCAGGTTAACTAGGACTGACTACTGACTGAGCTTGGGACCATCCAGAAAGCGATTACGAAAATGGAATTTTACAGAGAATGGAAAACCGGCATAACATTTGGTTTACATGACTTTTTATTTTGGTAGATACAAATGTTACTTTTCATGATCACTGCAATGGTTCTAACAGCCAAAACTCAGGTAAAATTTTACAGAAGGATGGAACTTGTTATCCCCAGCCCTGACAAAAAACCAGGTAAAAAATGGTTATGATATGATGAGGGTAGTTCAACACAATTGAATGATATCCTCTTTTTAACTGTCTCTATCCATCCAATCCACCCCATACAATACAATCTAATAATATATAATCCTACTATATAGTGGAAGATGGGCATCAACTTGTATATTTTCTATTATAATGCCATGAATTAACATTAGCATACAGTCTCCACAGTGGAAAGGTGAATACTTATATCTGTATCCTTATATACTTTGCTATGCATGTAATGGAAATGATGATGTTGAATTACCTTATAATATCTGAACAGGTAAGTAAATTGAGCTCCCTCTCAGTCGGTCTGTTAAATAAAATGTGGTTGGATGGATGCAAGAAGTTTAGTAGGGGACGAAGTTACTAAGTTTTATT
>JAQGAA010002479.1:0-12588 GCA_034696425.1 Isotoma viridis | reverse complement strand
ATGTAATTGAAATGAGAACTTCTATGCGTTTTTTTTACAAGTTTTACAGGGTGTCCCATAGATAAACTACTTTTTAGAAAATGTGCTAATATTAATATCAACTTTATAATTTTTAACTGTAATATCCCATTTTAGTTCTTGAATTATTTTCGAAGTTTAATTTACATTATTTATTTTTATTTATAAGGAATTTTAGTTTTTTTGCGTTTTTTTTAAATCAGAAGCCTACTTTACTTTTTGCAAGCATATGATTTATTTTGATGTATAGAAAAGATAGGGTTTCGCTGTGTTAGAATACAGGCTAAAGTAATGCGTAAACAACTAATTGAAAATTGTAAGTAGTATTTAATTTGACACAATTATTAGGAACACTCTACATAACACACACATCAAAACATTAATTTAATTACCTTTTAATACTATAAGTCTTAAACTCAATCTTAAATCTGCAAAGACGAAGACTCTCTTGTGCTTATCCCTAAGTTCCCCTTAAAGATTAAAACAAAAACGTTAAATCTTTTAGACTTCTTCGAGGTGAATGAAACCCTCTCAGCATATGGAAACAAAACCACTAACAAAAATATAGTATTTATTATTAAGAATGGCATTTTTTTGCATTCTTCTTAATACAAACTCACAGTCCACACTTTAATCTCGAGGTTTATCTTGTCTTTAATTTTTGTATATGAAAATGTATATCTACATACAATATAATTATTTTTATTATTATGTATCTTTGCGTTTTAGTATTATTATTATTCCTTTTCTTAAAAAGATTAAATCTCTTTTGGTAGGAAAAATATTTATATTACTTTAATACACACAGAACAAGTAATTTTTTTACACTTGAAATTATTAAACCTTTTGTTTAAAACTATACACAACTAGATGCTACATACGTTATAATGATATCATATACCTGTACCTACTTGCTTTGTGTCATTGTTATTATTATTATATGCTCAATTCCATTGTTAAAGAAACTCTTTGTAAAAATAAGACTTTTTGATTACAATTAAAGATTTGGTTTCTGCATTGTTAAATCTCTTGCTAGCCACAGGAGTCCGTCTTTTGTATTTTAAGTAAAATACGCTAAAACATCTGGATTATTATTATTCTTAGTAAATAATTTCTTTTGTATTAATTTTTTGTTAATTTTTTGCTAATATATCCCCTGGAGCAATATTTCGCAATGGAATAAAAATAAAAAGTGAAAAGAAAAATTTCTTTGAATCAACAAAAAAATAAAAAACACACACACAACACAAGATAAGCTCTTATCAATCAAGTCATTAGACTCCCATTGAGCTTTAATTTAAATTGATACCTTGATCCAGATAAGCCCACGTATACGTGGTTTTGCTAATTAATCCAAATAATTTTAAAATTGTACCAAAGTACGTGATATAATGTGACTTTTCTACTTAACAATTCTGCTCTTTTTTTGTATTTGTTTCCGAGAGTAGCAAGATAAGTGTCTCGAGTCTGAGTTCCCCTTATAATATAAAGCTTATCTTTTATCTTATCTTGGGTGATATTAAGACTTGTCGCATTTTTTGTGCTACTACTACTACTACTGGTTTTTAAGTTAACAATTGAGACGTAAGCAAAAATAATAATAACAAAAGTGTGATATCACTCGTGATAACTAGTCTCATTCATATGTTTCTTTAAAGATAGATACTCACTAGGATATTATGATTTACCCACGAGCTGACAAGATAATTAATGATGTACAAGGGGAGTGATATCATAACAATTTCCTCAATTAAATTGACATTTCTAAGGAACTCTGTCATTCTACTCAATGACAAATTGTTGTCGGCGACTACTTTCTTACTAACTTACATTAAATACAAGTCATAAAGAAACTTTACATTTTTTTATTCTTAGAATAAATAACTTTGGGGAAAAAATCGGAAGTTTCAGTGGTGATACTCCCTGTGGTGTTTGTGTGTATTGTGTATGTGTACTGATATTGATACTTTAGTTGTAACAACGGAAAGGCTTGTGGATAAATTTTGTGGTTGATTTTGGTAATAAAATGTCAATTGTCTTCTAGGCTAATTAGCTAGGTGATCTTAAAAGTCAAAAGTTAAATTGACTTTATGTTTTAAGAACATGTTTCGGATTTTTCTTTAAATTTTGTTAGCAAAGACAATGGCTTGTTGTAGTTACCAAAATCAACCCCGTTTTTTATACACGGATCTTTTACAATAATTAGCAACTGAGTTACAGATTTTCAAAGCGAAATCTTCCCTCAAGGAGCTTCAAAAAAATTTCAAAAGTGTCAAACCTGACAGTTGTAAAGTTTCATATAAATGTTAAAAAGCAATTAAAAGATTTATTAGTTCCTTCTCACCCGAAGCTTATTTAATTTAAAAAGTTAACTATGATTTTTTATTATTAACATAATCAATTTATTTTTATGTAAACTTTCTGTGTCACTCTTTCAGTGTAATTATGATAATAATGAGGATGACTTAGTGTCTGTCTCTGTGTGTGTCTCTCTTTCGCATTATATTCTGCAAGTGTGACTT
Organism: Isotoma viridis; assembly: GCA_034696425.1. Classification (NCBI taxonomy): domain Eukaryota; kingdom Metazoa; phylum Arthropoda; class Collembola; order Entomobryomorpha; family Isotomidae; genus Isotoma; species Isotoma viridis. The sequence continues at coordinate 10,048 of JAQGAA010002479.1, read as the reverse complement.
AGGCATTAGGATTTTTATTGTTACACTTTTCTTTCTATTATTACAATTACAATTAAATTAATTGTTGTTGATTGTGCCTTTTTACTATTCATGGGGATAAAATATAGTGTCTTTTTGATGATATTTACATATTTGTTTATTTACTCTGGCTTTGAACTCTTTGGTTGTTAGTAGGAGTGTGTAAGAGTGTTTTATAGTGGTTTTGAGAATTTTATGTGTTTGTTTTATTACTAATATTTGTCAAGTGCTTTTTGTGACTTTGTTTGGACTTTTGATTGTGTTGTTGTTAATAGTGTTGGTTTTTGTGTTTGAAATTAGTCTAATTTTAATATTGACTTTAGTAACGAACTGAAAAATGTTTTTGGGATTTTAGAGAGAAAAAACAAAAAGTGTGAATTTTGTTGATTGTTAAATCAATTCTGTGTTTTTAGTGTGATTTGCTGTGGCATGAGTTTTGTTTGTTCTTAATTGTTTGTGCTTTTTTGGATTTTTGTTTTGTCTAGCTGGGATTTATTAGAATGAACTGAGGTTTTAAAGTGTAATTAATTATATTTAGAAGGTTTGTGTTGTTAAAAATTTAAGAAATTAATTTGGGAATGGAGTCTTTTCTGCAATGCCATGTTTCATTTTTGGATAAAACTGCCATTGTAAATATTTTTGTATACTATTTAAAACGAATTATTAGAATAGGTTGCTAGTCTAACTGTAGTTAGTCTTGAATTTTTAATGACATAAAATTGCACAATATCGTAATAAATCTAATTTCAGATTCTGTTAATTAACAAAAATTTTGGAGTTTAAAAATTAAACAGAATTTTAAAAAAATTCATAAATGAAGAAATTTAAACCTACTAAAAATGTCATTTAAATTGAATTCTTTAAACAATTCAATTACTAACTTGCCATTCATTACATTCATTAAAAACAAGTAAAGTGAATTGAACTCTAGACCCAGTTAAGTTGTCTATAGACTTTAGACGTAATAAAAACAAAACGCACTATCATATTTCCACTTAAAACTTATAATAAATATTTGAATGACTGAATCACAATGGTTTAAAAAAACAATAAATTCCAACCTATACAATATATTATGTAGTTTAGTCAGCTATATCATATTACATATGCATAATACAGTCAACTGATTTGTCATTTGTTCTACAGAGTAAATATTATTATTTTATCTAATGTATGTTATCTTTTGGAATTTGAAACGATTTTAAGCTCTATATTGAGAATTTTAGTCATCATAAATATTTTTTAAATATTTAACTAAAATGCGATGTTTATTCAGGTGCCAAGTTTGCAAAAGATTACTTTTTAGTATTCATTTATATTCCGTTGTGTAATGACAATGAAGAAATTGAGTGAGTTAGTTAATTTTGTTAAATTTTTAAATTTTTGAATAAAATTTCAAAATTCTTTGCTAGTTTTTTTTTTTTTTAGAATCATGAGATATTTTCTAAACATTTTACGAAAGTTAAGTTATTCCGAGTCAGGAGACGAGGAAACAGATAAAACTTATAGTAATAATGACAATGGCATTGCAGAAAAGACTCTAAACCAGGTCAGTTAATTTTAAACTATATTTTGGCATTTTAATTTTAAGGAAAAGCTCAAAAAAAGAATCATATCATCATCGAAAAATCTCCCTTCAAATATATCTCCCAGTATTTATATAAAGTTCCTAAAGCAAACCTTTGGTCAAAATGACTACCCTTGAAAATAGAGGAGTTCAATACTTTGACAACTGTTATGAAATGGCATGTTCAGAATTTGCACTACCTCGACCCAGGTTAAATTCCCAAGGGCGTAATAGCAGTCTTGCAACTCCTAGTACAATGCATTTACGATCTGAAAGTCCATCCGATGTTGTATTATATCAAAATAGTAATCATAATAGCAATAATCAAAACCGAACCGGGCATTTACACATATTATCCTCATCATCACCACCAATCCATCACAACAACCACTCGCATGGTCATAATAACAGCCTTGAATCCAATATTCTTGATGACCCTCTAGGGTCATCTTCACCTCACTTGAACTCTACTACTAGAAATGCTACTGATATTGATATAAGTAATTTCTACTATTTTGAAACTCTATGTGAAGCATTTCCTTCTACAGACGAGAATAATTCTCCTCCTAAAAGAAAACCAAGTTTTCTTACGCGTGTAAAAACGCCTAATAAAAAACGTCCTAGTGTTAAAAAAACAAAAGCACCTCCGATACCTTCTATATTAGTTAAGCCACCCCCACCACCAAAACCTTCAAGAAAAATAGGGATTATTCCACCCCCACCGAGAATAGTAAAAGCGGAACCTAATAATAGTAAAAATATTAAACATAAAGACTCGGGTAGTAATAATTCTTCTAAACGGGTATTATTAGTATTTAATAATCAATCAATTCCATCCCCTTCTTCTTCATCATCTGTAATAATAAATTCACCAGTAAATCGAAATCGTCACGGCTCATCGAAATCTTTTTCGATAAGATCATCCAAGAGTAATACTTCCGAATTCCCTTTATCATCATCCTCAGATTCTTCATCATCATGTTCCTGCCAAGATTCTTCTTTGAGGGAAACTAAAGTCCGATTTCGGACTCCTAGTAGGTACAAAAGTCCGAAGAAAGCTCCCTCAAGTATTATTCGGGCTACGAGAAAAATCCGTAATAATACCACTGGCAATATGAATATACCCGGTACGAAACACCCGAGTAAGAATTTTATGATTGATGAGGAGAAAATGCACCAGGAACATCATCGTCATCACCTCCACCACCTTGAAGAGGAACAAAAATATCAATACCCTTCAGAAAAGTCAGATACCCGGGTGTTTCATCTCCGTCTTCAAGGTACTGCTACTGGTAGTAAAGGGGCTTCTAGTCTCAGAGGAAACTCTTCAGCCGGATGTGTTGAAGATGATAATGGTGCTGGTAACAGGGATTGTGATAATGACACTGAATTTGAGTTAGATCCTCTACCAGAAAAAGATGATTGGGCTACTACCACTACTACCACCACTTCGAACCAAGAGCATAAAAATAATGAAATGTCCATCACATCACCCTCCACATCATCAAGTTGGGGTCAAGAGGTTAAAACTAAGAATAAAAATAAGAAAACTTTTTCGAAAGAAAATAAATTATCTCAGGATTTTTGTTCCTCTTCAATAACTTCGTCATCCTCAAGTTCCATTAGTATTTTGACTTCACTCCGTCGAAGAAGTGAAGCTAGAAAAGCAAGAAAAAGGATGAATCAAAAATCCCTAGGAAATGTTATTGACAATGATGACGATGGTCTCGCTGAGGATAATAGGAATGAGCAATCATCCAAAGTTTCAGTGGCATTGGCTGTTGCACCACAACAAGATAAGAAGATTGATGACGCATCGTCATCTAAAAGAATAACCCAACGTCATAACAATAACAACAAGAATAAGAAGTTTTCCATAAGTAGTGGCACTTTTGCAACAGTCAGACGAGGTCTTAGTAGGTCGGCTATGAGTATTATCAATATTGGAAATTATGCCAATACTACTTCCAACATGAATAATTCTAATTTGAGCAAAACTAACTATCAAAATGACCACTACCACCAAAAAGATAAAATGCATCCGGGTTCAGAGGAAATTCGCAGAGGAAAACAAAATTGCAAATTATTCACTGAAAACTCGTATCATCATCAGTACCAACCTCCTATCCAACAAATTCCTAATGGAAAACATTTTCTAGTTGAGAAACGCAGTCTCTCACTCCCAGATAATCTTTATGCTGAGGATGAGTCTGAAATTTATTCTAATGGTGGTGGTGGTAGAGACTCTCCTGAAATAATAATGGATTCAAAATTTAGTGTCAAAGGTCGAAAGTCTTTTAATACAAAGAGACCCTTGGCTTCTGCTCATTCTGCTGAAAGTAATACTTCAATGTCTACAACGATCAGTGGGACGAATTTAAACTATTTCCATTGTGAAGAGTTTGAGCATACAGCGGATTCTAGGAGTAATAGTAGTAATGCTGTAAGAAGACAACCAAGTGTGAAAGGAAAGGTCAAAAGGTCGCCTGTCAAAGAGGATAAAAATACTACAAGTAGAAACAATGTTGGGGGTAACAAGTGGGGATTTTTTCGTAAAGGATTTAAATCAAGTAATACCAGTAGTAGTGGTGGTGATGGGACAAGTACAAGCGGGACTTTATCCTCAACCGGTGGGGATTCTAGTCCGAAGAACATTAAAAGTAACAAAAAGTTAATAAAAACTGGGAGTACGAATTTATCAAGAAAAAACCCGGGTGAAAGTAGTTCACCTACTTTAACAGTTTCGGTAAAAACTTCAGCAGCTTTAAAGCGAAGACCGAGTATAAAAAATGTAAATATTGGTACAACTGGTACAAGTTCTAACCGAAAGTCTTTACCTTCAAGTAATACTACTCATCACCAGGGAGTCTCTCACCCGCATCAACCTCAGCAGGTGCATTTCCGAAAACCCGAATTTCGGAGACGGAGTGAGTTTTTTCAAAAATCTCGTCAAACCAAAACTGAAAGCTTCTCATCCTTTGAAGATGATGATGATTCCATAATAGTTGGGAAAACGAATGGCAAAAATACCCGTGGAAGTTGTAGTGGTGGTGGTACAAGTAGTAGTAGTGGTTATGGGGAGAGAAGTTCAAAATTCTTTAAATCCTTTCGACTCATGAAAAAGAATAATAAAGTGGGTGATGGTGGTGGTGGTAGTTGTGGAAGTACTACTGGTGGTACTACTTCAGAAGGGTCTACTTCCCCATATTGTGATAATAACAATACCGCAAAAGGTACTCGGAATAAAAACAACCCTGGTAGCCCGATTATTATTACCAACACAACCAGTAAGGATAAAACTGGTGGTGGTGGTGGTAGTCGTAACAATGGTAATTTACCTAATAAAACCCGTAGAACTCGGTCGAACATTTTTTCCTCATTTTACATTGGAAGTGGACTTCCAAAATTCTGGAGTTCTAAAGACTTTGACGATGTCACTTTGGATTTGGCAAATGGTCAAGTGAAAAAGACTCAAGATGGGACTCTTCTTTTTACTGTTGATGTTGATCTCGACAATAAGAATAAAAATGCTAATACAAATACTTTCACGAAAAGTACCAATACGAAATCTAGCAAAAGGGCTAAGTCTCTTTTGATTAGTAGTAAAAATAGTAATAATATTAATTCTGGTAGTAACAATACTAGTGGGAATAGTAGTAATAGGAACAATGGGGTTAATAATAATTACTCGATGAGTCCAATCAACTTGAAAAAGGTGTCATCAGCTAATAAAAATAATGCAAATATCCAAAGTGCTACAAGTAAGGTGAAATCACCTTTAATCGAAAGGAAAGTTAAGACTTTTCGTAAAATCCGGGACTCTTCTGTTGATCCGGGTGATGGGGATGATGATGATGATTACAATGATGATGATGATGGTGAAGATGAGTTTGATGTTCTTAGTGGAAATCAAATGGAAATTGGGGAAAAGGTTGGAAGGTTTTTTTTAATATTTTTTTGGATTTATTATGGAAATTGTTATCTTTCATACTATTGGGTATAATGAATACGTTTATAAATAGTTGTCGTTGCCAATAGGTAAGATCTTCTTCGTCGAAAATTGCCCTAATTAACTTTAAAAGTTATAAATCTTTAGACACAAATAGTCTAAAAAGCTTTTCAAAAAAACATTTTTACGTTTAAAAAAAATGCATTTTCATTTCCAAAATGAATAACAAGATTGGTTCATTTGTTACCAACGCTCAGAGATTTATTCGACTGCATTAAACGAATCCTTTTTGACATTTATTTACATTTCTTTGGTGTTTTTACAAGCGAGTCGATCTATCTGACTGTCTGTCTTTCGTATATTACCACATTGCATTCATTCGTATTACATCAAAGAAGTAAAAGCAAGTAAAACTCTGTGTATTGTTATTACTTAGGGATGGAAATCACGTCCCTCTAGCCTCTATGTCACTTTGCTAGATTAGATCACCCACTGACTTCCTATATAAGTGTGTGTCCCTGTCCCTATGTACCCTATCTAGGTACTAGTAGTAGTAGAAGGGGAAGTAGTAGAGTGAGTAGAGAGACAGAATAAAATGTCATTTCAGGTCACATCAGTTCATTTATAAACAAAATAAATCGGATTCAAAGCTCCGGGGGAGTTGGAGAAATTTGTCATATTTTTTAAAGAAAAAAAGTTCTTTAACTAAACTAACTTCCAAAAATGATTTCATACATGTTACAATTTAGTTTGAGTAGGGTGTGTAGGGTTTTATTCACAAAAAACGAGTTTGGGTATGAATTTTCATAAATTGTTTTGGGTTTTTTGTGGTCATTTTTGGTCTATGATTCCTTTTGGATTTGATGTAACCCAAGGGTCGTTTTCAGGGTGAAGGTTTAGCGGTTAGTAATTGTTTTTATAAAATGTCAAAGGTCAATTCTAAAATGCTTTGAAAGTATTCAACATTTTAGATTGTAAGATTTCTGCACGGCATTTTTACAAGTATTGAAGCATCTAAATTTCTGGTCTAGTAGGTCTTAGTTTTTAGTTCTGGTGTGCGGCAGATTGCAAGCGACCATGAGGATTCACATTCACATGGTACACGAAGACGTAAATTGAGATTGAAGGTGAACGGAATGGCAATGAGGGGGGTGACAGAACCCATTAGGGTTCAGATTTAAACAAATCTCTTCATTTTTCTTACTTACTTAAATTTAAAACCACAATCTCTTTATACCTGATGCCTTTACGTGGATGCATTTCTTTTTACATTAATATACAATTGGGAGTGTAACTCCTTGAATAATAGCTAGAGAAATCAGGGGAAATCACCCTGAAGTGGAATTACACTAAAAGGAAAAAATGAATATCGGGATTCATTTATCTGGTTATCTTGTTCGAAAGTAAATTATTGGGACGTGAATTAGGCTTTTTACTAGACGTTCTCGATTGGGTCACATTTTATGGTAGATTTCTTTATTTTCTGATACGACCCACTTTAAAATATTAAAGGAAGGTAGATTCAATTTTAAATGCAAAAGCAAGTCAAAATTGAAAGCATTTTTGAACAATACTTGAACAAGTTTGTGTTTTTCAAAAAAACATAAATTTTATTTCAGCCCAATGGTCAATAATGTAAAAAAATTTTATCTCAAAAATATGTTGTTGCTTAAGCACAGTCCAAATCAAACACATGCCAATTAAAGGTATTGCGAGAAGTTTTATTCGTATTTGATTATGAATTGGTTTCCTTCAGATCTTCCTCATTACTAAATTTTTATTTCTTTCTGCTCTTAATAATTTGTGAAGTTTAAATTTAACATTTTGTCAACTTTAAAAAAATTTATTTTAAGTTAATAATTTTTCAACATACAATTTCAGTAAAAAAAACATTCTTCAAATTTCAACCAAAGTCTTCTGATAACCTAACCCTTAACCAAAAAACCAAATCCCCCGTAGCAAGAAAGACTTGAAAGTTTTCACCAACTCACACAATAAGTACACACATGTTCCACCCCCATAATACAATAATAGGAATAATAATAATAATCCTTTCAGGATGATGATGATGATGATAAGCACTAATGTCATAATAGAACATAACAAGGTTTAAAAGAATAAAAACCGATCTATACACAGCGTATAAGAACCTATCTGAACTTATTTCCTTGTATTAAAAAGGACATAAAGTTATCTCGCATAATGGCAATAGAAGCAGTTGTGTTCTTCAGTCATTTTCTAACTTTTCCCATAATCTTATTCCCTTATAGGTTTTCCCCATAGCAGAATAAAAATTGATACGAAAATAAACTCTATTTCTAGACTATTCTATTCTTTCTCTTATGATTATTATTATTACCTTGAGGAAAGGTATGAGAGCCAAAGTTATTATTGTTGTCTTCTTTAATAATAGGCTCATTCATAAGTTATGGGAATTATTACATTTTTAACAATGATTATAAGCATCATTTTAACTTTTACTACTGTCCAAGTTATGGCCAGGAATTGACCGGTACTTGTTTCAAATATCATTATGCCATTTATCAGACCTACAATTTCCAGCTTGTAACCGAATTCTCACCCAAAATTTGCAAAAAAGTCTGTATCCTTTGTTCGGGAAGTATTCTTGGACTGAAGCTAAGTTAAGGCAGACAAAATAATCCAAGATGAAACGAACGATCACATCATCCACGTCAGGAGTAGGACACATGGGAGAACTTTCACTACTAAAAGAGAGAGACACACACAAAACAAAAATATTTTGTTATGTGTAGCCTCGAGACAGACAGTTATACGGGCTTTTACTTTTAGAAAACAAAAAATAAAGAAAGAGTCAGGAAGAATAAGAAAAAAAACTTTGGTTGATGTTCAAGGTAACATCAAATCACACATGTGATACCACCACCACCACCAGATATATGGATGTACCGGGTAGAAAGGAAAATAAAAAATAAATTCGGAGAGAAAGTAAAAGAACCTGGCATAAGAGGCAGGGAGACCAATAGTCCAATCCTGTCTGAGAAAATCTCATAAAAAGCTTAGTATTTTTCCTTCTCTAATATGTATTTTGTTTTTTTTGTTCATTCAACCGGTAATTCGAATAAAGAAAAAAAATCAGTAGTATTACTCTTGCCAGGTATTATTTTATTATTGGGTGGTTAGTGTATGTATGTGTGTGGAAAGAGAGAAAGAGAGTAAAAAATCGTGAAAAGTTATCCGGGTATTTGTTTCGACTTTGGGAACAAATAAGCAGATACTTAAGCAAAAGTAGAAAAAAAGGTATTCAATGGCTTCTCTGACTCTAGAGAAGAGGTTAGATTAAGTAATAAAAAAATACCCGGATACGGAAATTTCGGATTGAATTTTATTCATCATTGAACAATCAGGGATAGCTGGGATCTTTTGAATCGTTCATTAATTACGTGTTGTAATTTTTTTGGTTAGAAGAGTTAAGTTAATTTGAAATAAAAACTGGGTGCTTTGGGGTTGGTTTTCCAAATGATCTTTTAGTTAAGGCAATTGGATACGACTAAAGTGGCTTGTTGACCTTTGCCTCTTTTGGCAAAAGTTTTGTTTAAAATAAGTCGTATAAATCCTTTAAAATCTCACTAAAGATTGATTCAAAATTACACCACGATATTAATGTACAAACCAAGTACAATCATTGGGATTTTATCGGTTTTCGGGTTCTCACCCATTTCAACACACTCCTTAAGCAGCAAAACAAACTTTGATAACAGGCAATATAGTATAAGGGTAAACAACAACAATAAGAAAAAAATCGGGAGAAAAATAAATAAAACTGTTGTGAAAGAGTAAATCAGATCACAAGTGGCTGAACTAACGTGACGGGTGGGTTGGTCGGTGGTGGATACAGATATGGTACAATAGAGCTCTATCTAGTCAACTTAAGCCAAGGGCAAAAAGTCAGATAGATTCTCGGGTTTCTTTCTCAGGTATTGTATTTTATTCTGTAAGAAGAATATATACACAAAAATAAATAAAAACCGATCCGGAATGCATTATATACTTTCCATCCGGGTATTCTCTGTGTATGTTCTCTAGTTCGATTTTATTTGTTCCCCCCTTCAATCGCACTGACAGCTAACTTGCTGAAGCAAACTAAAAAAAACTAAATCCGAAATCCCCGAGAAAAAAATAAGCGAATATTATTATTACGAGAGACACGGACAAGGGGGGAAACTTTCAGTGAGGAGGGAGTACTTTGTTGTTGCTTTTTCTTTCTTATATTTTTACTACCCGAATGAAAAACAAAAGGGTTCTCTCTCTGATGATCTGCTGATCCTATTCACCGAATTTAAGGATGTTTATTGATTGCATTGGGTCGGCTTCAGGGTATTAGTTTTCTATATGGAGAGCATGAAGACCATGAATGAATAAAGGGTGCAATCAGTGCTGTATGTGGAATAGAAATAAATGTATGGGAAAATATAAGAATAAAAAGAACCCTTTCTCTTTGGATAAGGTTGGATAAGGTCTTATAGTATTATTTA
>JAQGAA010002478.1:0-12588 GCA_034696425.1 Isotoma viridis | reverse complement strand
ATCATCAATCATCACCATAAGCATACACAATTAGTGAGGTCAACAGGTCATCATCCCTAAAGGAATCTAGGACCTAGAATCTGGAGGATAGCCCTGCTGACTACAGCCCTAAGGATAGGTAGTAAAGGTAGTAGTAAGTGGATAAGTCTTTATAGTTTTTTAGATCACTAAATCATTACAGCAATTTACAGGCAACTTACTCAATACTTAACTATGTTGTGGACAAATATAATGCAAAAGTATGAGACTCTCGAGACTGGTCCAATTTATTATTTATTGCAGAGATTAAGCATCATGAAGACATTTTTTTCTCGATAAAAGAAGTTCATTCCTTTTTAAAATGTGAAATATTAAAAAGAAAACTTTACAACTTTTTAATAGATGATTTAAATGCCGATTGTAGGTCGTCATCCATATGCTACTGAATAAAATGCAATAAAATATTCGAATAAAAACAACCCTACTTAATAGATTGAATTATCAGGTACAGAGATATTTCAAAAATTTAAGAGAGTATTATGTCTGTAACATTAATGGCAAAGTAATAGCTCATAAACTAGCATTTACATCCAAGTATTTCGTTTTGAGAGAGAAGATTTATTAGATTCTGAGCTACACATTCCAAATTCCAATCCAACTGTACACAGCATGTGAAACAATCTTTTTCTTCTCTTCACTGCGTACAATGTACACTTTTTAGTCTATGTAATTCGCAATGGTCATGTGTAATGAATCTATGATATAAATTCTCCTCTAAAAAAACTCTTAACTGCTTTTTCATTGCGTATGCAAAGTTTATCAAGTTAAATCATTGCAAACCATTAGCTTCTCATTATGTGCACAAGCGAACACCAAGAAGTAGGACAAAATCGTCAGAACTCTCAGAACTTATTGAATACAGGTTTAGTAGGACACAAACTGAAACTACCTAAACGAAAGAATTCCTATTCCTATTGAAAACGGTAGGTAAACGTGAGTGCATCTTCGCACATAACAACATGATGCATAGACAGATGAAAATATGAAGTACAAATAAAATCTTAAGCTAACGACGATCAGCCTGTGTTTGGATATTTGGCACATATTAATCTTCATAGAGAAATACACCTTTCTGATTATTTCGTTGATGTGGTCATGACATGTGAACTAATTCAATTCAAAGACTCCGAGACTCCGACTCTACTACTACCCACTTATTTTTATTTTAGTAGAAATCTTCCAAGAAAAATAATTCCTAAGATTTGCCCTGATCCAACGACAAAATGGCATGAATTGACTTGGAACAACTCGAATCGCATTTTATTATCATCATCAGACTAGAGGCGAAGCAAATAATATTAGTAGCAACATATAAGACCCATGCTTAAATATCAATGCATAAGGTTTCATTTGATAAAGCAAAATTTTCGTATGTAGATTTGATACGTATTTGTAATTTGTATTGGGTATAAGCTATTCTTGTGGAATAAAACCATATACCTAAGTAGAAACCTCAAAGCTTTGTACATTTGCAGTGAAAACTAATCAGAGAGATTTAGAAATGTTTAAGGTGGAAAAGGAAAGTGCAAAGAAAACCTATTGAAAAAAACAACCAAACTACATACCTTCTTGGTTAAAGTTCAAGCTGGGTCGATTTTCGGTCTCCCCACAACAGCATGGTAAAGCGACCCGAAAAACTCCTCCAGAGTCTATTCGAAGCCACAAAAATGCAAAAAATAAGACGGAAAGACTTCCTCCAACCATGATATAAATCCCCATTTTGACCTCAAGTTTTCTTTTTTTAAATGATCACGTTTCTGTGATATTATTAATTTGAAAGCATGCATCTACAATTCTACCCTACCCTGTAAAAGTATACTAATACTACATTCCTATTCCAACTTTTTGATACATTTACCAAAAACGTTCCTCCCATTAAATTTTGTATATAAAGATACGAAGTTTTGACATACTTTGAGGAACCGGAAACGGGAATTCTCCGTCACTTCTTGAGTGTGTGAGCATTATGTTATCCAAAAGGGTAATATCGCTTAGTATCACAGTATTTCTCGGAATCCTTATTTTCCGACTACTCCTACTACGTCCTACGACTTCTTCGCACACTCCTGTGGTATCCAGCTCACGTGCTTTATTTTTATGATATCATCATAAAACACTTTAGATCTAAACAGATCTTCGCTTTTTTAATAAAAGTCAAGATGCACACAAACGAAAGACCCTATAATAAATTATCCGGAAAATTGGATACCAAAACCATTCACATTTGTAGGTTGGTTCAACTGTTATTGGTTCAATCACCACATAGGGTTGTAGGACTTCTTTAAATTCTGTGAATTCCTTTAGTTTTACTCATTTTGATTATTACACCTGGTGTATTAGACTTTATCCGTAACAGGTACAAACTCACTTGTATTTAATGCAACAGTAAGTTATATTGAAAACAAACTAAAGAAATAGTATCAGTTTCATATAAAAAGAAACTCTGAACTTTCACAGCTTAATCCTATCACTTTCTTTGAAAAGGCTCGTAGAAGTCAGGCACTCACGCGAAATGTACGTATTAAGCACTGGAAGCTTTACAGTTATGGTTTCTTTTCCCAATCTTAAACATCAATCCAATTAGTTCAAAAGCTCTAGCTGTCTCAGAAAAAACACGAAAGAGTGTAGTCTTTTTTTAATCCCTGTTTGATTTTTTTTCGGTTTTGGAAAAAAAGTTAATCTCAATTCCCTTGTATTGAGCTCCTTGGTTTTCCAGGAGTAATAATACGTGTTCCCATTTAGTCTTCAAAGAGAAGAAAATTAAATCTAGACCGAATTATGCTTCTACTTTTACTTCTTCTAGGCCTAGTTAGGGAAAGTTTTTTTATTTTGCATCTATGTTATGCAAAATTTAAGTTAGGTAGTGTTATTTGAACCCTTCCAAAGAATAAACTAATAATGCAGGAGTAAAGTGAGTTAAAATGCAATTTGAGAAAGAAAAGAGAAGCCACATGGGATTACTTCTTCCAGGAATTGTATTAGATTAGATGCAACAAAAGATGATCTCAGATAGCACTTTCTTTCACACAGTCTCAAGACTCGCAAAAATAAAGTCAAGCAAGTCAGGCAAGTAGGTACAAGTTGTAGTAGGTAGATCGAAGAAGCTCACAAGATCAAAGATATAAATTCCAATTTCAAGCCAAGTAAATCTGGCTCAAAATCAGCTCCCCAATTTTATCTCTTGTCTCCTTGAGTCAAAATAACAGCCGACCACCTTTGCTTTACACATAGCCAAGAGCCAACGGCAAAAAACAAGCGTATGATACTCTTCGGATGGGAGTGAATGAATAAATTGCATCTTCTTCTTCAAACCGAAACTGCACTGGTTACATTATATTATCATTATTATAATAATTTTTTTTAAATTCGAACATGATGTACGTCTCCGGATCCGAGAGTATAATATTTGCATTTGGTAACTCGTAACACACAAACTAATTGTTAGTTCACTCACGAAAACAGATTCTTTAACGACCAAGAATTCCCTTTATTGTCACTACTCTAGATACTTGCAAGATAGTGATGATGCTGGCATAATCACAACCTTTGCATGCAAATTATGGGCACAACTACTCATAGTAAAATCCCTCTGAAGCACAATAATATGATAGAAGTAAATAGAAATGTTGAAAACAACGTTAGCTGATAAAGTACGGGATCGGAGAAGGATAAATATCTACTTATAAGAAGATGTATAATGTACCCCAGTTTATTGTTAGAAGAGCCTTTAGAAACCAACACAGCCGTAACGAATAATGTTTTTTAAGTATGACAGTGTGACTCCCTGACAATGAATTTATTTAACCATGTATGTCAAAGACACACGTTGAGGTTTAAGGCAGTAGTAGCAATAAAATGGATCTCATTCGGCATTCTTATTCTATGTTCTTAAAATCTGAATTGGATACTCTTTACTTTTTTACGAGTCTATCAAGCACACGCAAACAATGAGGTGGTTAAGTCTACAACTCTTGTGCTATGAATAGATGCAGAAATGTCTTTTTGTTCTGCTACTACTAAAATAAGTAATCTCTGTAAAATGGCTTGAATTCACAATTCGATATCCATGATATCATACATCCTCGTCATGAATCACCATTACTATTAACATGAATGATCTTTAGTGTGCTCTTGTATGTAGTTTCCTCTCCACTTTATTATCATTCACTTTCTCCGAGCATTGTCCAATCCAGTGAGCAAACCAATATACTTCACTATTATTCCAAAAATATTAAATGAGTAATCATAACATACAGAATGGGAAGATGTATCAAAATTCTCTCGGTGAGATATGTAAATTTCAATAGAATAAATATGCCTGACTGAACTCTTGAAGAGTTGTTTACTTTTGACTTTATACTGCAGCAGAGAAAAAGGGTAAAACTAATATTATCCCATCAAATACTTCCAAGAAATATCAAAATGATTTCTTCTGCATTTTTATAAACTTTCGTAGTGTGTTCCTACAACCTCGCAATTCACAACTATATAACTTTCCATAAGATTGGTTCAGAGTCAAACTTCCGAAGTTACTTTATCTTGTGTAAACTGCATGTTTTTATCTGCAGTTTTCGCACATACTTAACCGCTGGCTATAGGAAATCATGGGTATTTGTTATTCTTTGCATTTGTTCTCTTTGAAGTTATCGAAATAGTGAACAAAGTCTGCTTTTACACTTTAATATAGGTTAATATAGGTCCATAGGTTGGTGATCGTTTGAAAAGATATGTCTCATTTCACACATAGAATTACTCTATCTGCAATTGTATCTTTTTTTTACAACTCCCCAAACAGGATTCAAAGAGATTAAAGGGAAAGCCGCATAATGCACAGGAGAAAGTCTTCCTTTCACTTGCTTTCTCCCAATACACAATACATATGAGAATGTGGATATAATATATGTCTTTTCCCTATCTTTTTTTTCGTTTGTTTTGTATTTTTTTTATTATTTACTTTAGCTTATCTTTAGCCATTCTAGTCACTGTGCTCCGCTTTTTCTTTTTTGTGTACTTTCACTACATGACTCACTTACAATAGGTGTGTGTGTGTGCCTAATGTCCAGTTTTGCTTAGAAACACAAGAAAAGTTAGCTTTCCCTTTTCACTGCTCGTGTATGGTGTATGTAGCAGAAGGATGAAAAGCGTAAGGAAGAAACTCAGCTTTTAAGTAAAGAGACTAGAAGACTGTCTTGTTGTTAAGCCAGGCCAGAACTCACACTAGCACAACAAACATTTCGAAGCCATTATAGACTCAAAGACCGGGCACATTACCAAATTCTTTTTTAGAATCGGAATGCTATTTGGATCAACTTGAGGAAAAGCGACGACGAGTTGAGAAAGAGAGTTTGGATGCACTCTGTACTATTACTGTGTTTGCTACACTCGGTGACTCGGTGTTATTATTACTACTAAAAGATCTTGAACCAACGTCTGTCTTTGGGTTACTCACTCTCACTTTTGAAGTCAAGTCACCCTCACCCCAATAATATATTTCCTAGTCTTTAATGCACGAAGTTGTAACCTCATCCCTTACCTTACGACGTTAAGACTGAAAATCTTCCCGGTAAGTAAAATCCTAGATCGGATTGAGTGAAATGCGGATACCCTCCCGGGCGTCGGCGCCCATAATTTTCCAACATGCACTGCACTACATGATTCAATACTGAATTCTTTTTCTACGTAAAATGCACTTTTCCTCAGTTAACACAATATATGTTGCATGTACAAGTATGACAGAAGAGTTAAGAAGACTTGGTTAAACACTAACCAAAGAGATGTTAATGCTTATGGGTAGGCAAAATAGGCATGCATGGCTCAATGAATTTTTTACCGATACTCATTTTTTAACTTGGATTTCGCTTTCTATTTAAATATCTACTATAACATTGTAATATGATAATGTTTAAACACGTAACTAAATTTTATTTTTGATCATTTTTATCAATAAATAGTTTATTTTTACGTAGTCTAAATTGTTTTATATATCCTCAAGGATAAAGTATGAAAAGAATTTTAATGAAGAAAAGGAAGTAAGGACCTGGTAGAATAGCAGATGAATGAAAATCAGATATCATTGGGATAAAAGGAGCACAAGGGCGTTACGATTAGTTAGTTCCAGTCGCACATTCTCAAAAAGAAAATATCCTTACATCCGGACTCAATTTTTTACCATCAGATCAAACATTTGATAATTTTTTAATGCTTGCTTGAGAAATATTAACCAAACTTTAACAAAACCAAATCCTTTCGCTTCAAACTGATTGTAAAAGAGAAGTACACGCCAAATTATTATACAGTAAGTATTAAGTAATTCCTCAATCTCAAATCTATTTTTAATTCACATTTTTTATTTCCGGTTAAGAAATTCTTTTAAATAAGATCCCAATACTGCAAATACATGAACGTACGTTATATGCAGGACCAGGGTATAACTATACAACAATATAACTGGTACATTAGCCCGACATTTCTACTAAAACTTTTGAAACCTAGTTCAGTAGGTATTACAGAATAACACGTAATCTTCTCATAGGTGGTTGACACAAATTTTAACTTTCATCTACTCCGTAACATTAAATAGCTAAAATCTATATATTGCGTGCATGCCGTGATGGGGACGTGAGGCATAATTAAGTACAATAAAGTTCTACGAAGTATGATAAACCAGCATGATGTGGATTTAGTATTATTTTCATTGTTCCGACTTGGGAGAAAGGCCTGTCTCCTTTTTTGCTAACTACAACTATGTAGATGTATGTATATATGTATTGCAAACAACTAATCTCAAGTTTCCTGAATTTCGTTTAAGTCGGACAAGCAGTATGCATGCAATTATAAGTTTCAAGTTTGGCGTTTGTTAGGAAATTTGGAAATGGAACTACCGGAACATGAAGTACAAGTTTTACATGTGACAAGTCACTAAAAAATTTGCATGATGTAGAAGTAGAGCTAACATTGTGACTTTGAATGACTGTGTTTATTTTATTTCTATCCAAACGTCCATTCACCTGTACATTAATCACATTACTACCAAACTAGGACTACGGACTAACCCGTTTATTTGGCTAAAACAAATCCACGATGTGGTTGCAAATGCAATGTGAAAATGCGATACATTTTTTTCCTCAAGAGATTAAAGTATTTCAAATTGCTAATAGTAGTTTCAACAACTTATTCATCAATATAACTAAGGAGAATTACATAAATGTCAGGAAGCCTTTGATTTAAAAAAATAAAAACCCTTAGCTCAAGCTGACACTCTATTAATTTCAGGGTTTGGTAAATACCTAATGCAGATTTGGGATTGGGAACCAACATTTTTTTAAAAAGCAGTTTATCGTTTCATTATAAATTCACTGTGCATTTATAACAAAACCGTTTCTTTTTTAGTTTTCTATAACAGGGAACAACTTTAATGCATTTAAATTTAGTTCAATTTAATATTACGTTGTCTGTGTTCTGTGTTGACTGTTCAAGTCATGAAATAAATTGTAAAATGATGCTTTATTCCTTCCGAGTACCCGAATAATCAAGAAAAACAAGATGCGTTTTAATCTACTATGCCATAATTCTTTTCAGAACTCCAAATAGAGAGAAGTAAAGATTAAGAAAGCCCTGCTTATTGACAACTGTCAAGTGTCACTTAACCTACTTAGATGAAACTCTCCTCCTACTTCAACTCCTTCAACATGGCAAACTAATGCTAATGCAAGGATATTCAATTTGCCAAGACAATCACTCTCTAATTAGATCATCACCTTGTAACTTGTTACTATTGTTATCACTGTCGTTTCTATCCCAAGAATTCCAACCAATCCAATACTTTCATCTTTACCTTTGTACATTTATATATAGTACCTCTCATTGTCTCATCTCATGTCAGCACATACCAACAACATAGATGATTTTTATGCTGTGAGCAATCAAGAAACCCTTAATTCGAATCGGATCGGAACTTGGTAATTGGAAGACGAAATACGAATTAAGCGTACACTATAGTTTTCCTGGAACTCTAAAAGTATAACCAGTAAATCTTAAATTAAAAGGGAAAGCCCCATTTGTACTGCGTCATTTCTTGCTTCACACACAAAAAACTATACTTGTATTTATATTTATATTTGCCATACCCCCAGAAGAAATAAATTATTAATATATATAGCCTAAATCGAGGATGTATTACGTATTATGTGGTCGACTTAAGAACGATTTCGATTGCTGTACTTTTATGACAAAGGGTGCAATTTGCAGTTAGACAATCTGAAAATGCTCATGTTTATTGTCAATTTTTTACTATTAGCCTTATTGAAAACCCTTTCTATTTAGAAGGTAATATCTCTAATGTCTAAACTAAACTGTAACCTCTGGAGATTCTGCCACTCAGAAAACTCAGCAGTAGTAGGCATAGTAGGCTATAGTAATTTGATAATCTTATGAAAACAATGAAACCATGTATTGTCGCTATTCATACTTAAAATTTAATTATTACAAACCACAATAGAATTACCCAATTGAAATTGGAACAAAGCAGTCTACTTTTGCAAGACTTTTCAAATGCTATTAAGCAAATTAAAATAATAAAATTTCCGTTTCATAATAGCATGAAATAATGCTTAAAGTTTGGTAGTTGTAGCAGCTGCTAAGATCGTTTAGACATTGACTTGAGTAGTAATAACAGTTTGATTGATTTTGATTTTGTATGCACATCTCTACAACTACTTTCATAAGCGAAGATAATTTTACGGTACCGCCAGGAATGAAAACATGCCTTACAACTAAAAGAAAATGCAGTTGTAACTTGTAAGTACTTTAAACTTAAAGAAAGTTTATAATGATACTAACCTTTAGAATCACCTTCTGTGAAATGTTTAAGTCCGAAAGCAAACGTTTTTGACTCCTTCATACTTCCTGTTTCTCCGCGTAGCTCTCTTTCTCGTAGATTGGCAACTTTAGTTCCTGCCAAAGGACTGTTATTGCTACTTTCTTCTTCATCATCACGATCATCATCATCATGAGAAACAAATGACGAAGATCTCCAACTTGATCGAATGGGAATAAAATCCGGTGGCACTGATTTACCTCCCGTCGCACCCCTTCTTGGCGAAGAACTTGAAGCTGACTGATCCGAAGAGTTGTTTGTAGAGGTACCACTTTGGGCTGGCTGACTATGTACGAGATTTTCATGGAATTCAGAAGAAGAAGTGGACGTGGAATTGTGGTTCGGAGTCAGAGATGACGAACTCTCGGCTTCATTATCTGCCATCCCAGCCTAGTCGGTATACCTACCTAATACAATACAGACTCATATGGTAGGTAAAGAACCGTCTAATCCCAGCCATCCCAGAAATTGAAATTCAAATACAAATATGTCATTAATTCCTTGGTCTTTTCACTTTTTAATTAAAGTGATTCAGTCCTAGTCTCTGTAGTCTATAGTCCCCAAAATGACCTCTTCAGTCCAGTCTTCCCTTCACCCTTCGCCTTCGAAGGCTTCTTCCTTTTCTCCAATAATGTACACTTTCATTAATTGCAAATTCGAATCAAAATTATGAATTACAAATTATGAATTACTCCATAGCACATAAATACAAAAGACTGCTCAAGACACAAGAAGTGATTGACTGTGCACAAAGAACTGACTAATACTAGATTAAGGATTGATTATCTTTAATCTAATGTTGGTCACTCCAGTGTTGAGTGTTGATTAATTTAATTTATTTTTATTAGAAAAACCACAGACACAGACAGAGAATACGTCAACTTGATAAAAAAAACCCATAAGAAAGTAAACGGGAATTGATATTTTTATTTTGTATTTGGTGCGTATTGAACACTGTGTATACACTATGGTACCAAGTATATTTAACCTCCAATACCGCTACAAACACAACTTGAATTTTTGTAATAATATAAACTCAAACAACAAAATAGACTAAATTATTAAAATGTATAATTAATTAATCATTAATTTGAACTTTGACATTCGTTTACTTTTGTCTGTGTTTGTATCTGCGTTATGCAGTTTTTTGAACAAACTTTTGCACAGGTTGTTTCTTATTAGCTGTAAATTCAAAATTTTTGTGTTTTGAATTTCATATTTTATGTTTGCGATTTGTTGTTTGTTCATTGTTGAAGAATTTCAGTCATCAGTTTACTTTAAGTTGGAAGTGTGAACTTGAAGTGATCCCCCTTTTTAGGGGAGAGCCATCAAGAGCACAATGGGGTCTCTTGGAGGTTCAAATCCGATGAATTTCAAAAATAAATTTGAAACTACGCCGGAGGAAGTCCGACCATACAAGTTATGAGTATTTTTGTCATTTCATATAATAATAAATTAAACACTTTTTACACTTAACTTATTTCATATTTATTAATTGCATTTGATTTTTCTCCCAAGCACGACGCACCAAGTGGTCAGTTTGACTGGAATAAACCTTCAAAGGAAAAGCATTCTGGTAAGTTCAATTCAAGTTAATAATTTTACAGATGACAGAATGATTCCGAAGCTTTTTTTTAAAATGTATTTTTCTTTAATTTATAGGGAATGGTAGAGTTGACACTGGTTCCAAAGAGGTCTAACCTACGTTGTGTAAAACTAAACGCTAAGCAGTGCAAAATATATCGAGCTGTAATTAATGACACGTTTGAAGCGACTTTTGATTACTATGATTTGTCTTTGGAGATCACTCCTCTTGATGCAACAAATAATCAGTACTCTCTTGATCAGTTTTGCATGGATCATCGCAATGCCGTGTTGGAGAGTGATTCTGATGCCGCTGGAGGTAATTTTGGTATCTTAGTCATGATTAATTTCATTGCATTGTGTTATGAAATAATATTGAAACATTGGATGCTCGTTTATTTGTTCTACAGGGGAGTTGATCATAAGACTTCCTCAAGAAGCATCACATGTTCTTGTGGAAGGTCGGCCTTTTCGATTAACTATTGAGTATTCCCTTGAAAATCCTCAAGGAGGGTTGCATTTTTTTGTTCCTAAAGATCCTAATGGACCTGAGGTTTGTGATTTGTGATGTTTTTGCATAGAGCTATTGTTTTTGAGTGACATAATATATAAATCTAGACCAAGTAATTCATTTTTAAATTGTGACATATTCTAATTTGTACTTAGAAACCGCACATGTTCACAACTCGATGTGAAAATAATTCACGGTTGTGGTTCCCCTGCATTGATAGTTATTCTGAAGTGTGTACTTGGAAACTTGAGTTTACTGTCGAGGAGTCACTTGTAGCAGTATCGTGTGGAGATTTACTGGAAATGGTTCAAGCCGCAGATGGTGGTAGAAGAAAAGTGTATCATTGGTTTCTATCCGTTCCTACCGCGGCACCGAATATTGGAGTTGCTGTAGGACCGTTTGAATTATATGTTGATCCAAATATGCACGAAGTTACTCATTGCTGTCCGCCTGGATTAATGAATCTTTTGAAGTGGACATCAAGGTTTACACATGAAGTAAAGCACTCGCAAGAAAAATAAAGCATAATTTGCTTATATTATTCAAGTTATTCTAAAAAAGCATTTCTTTTGGAAAATTTCAGATGTTTGAATACTATGAAGATCTACTGGATACAAGACAACCTTACACGTGCTACAAAACGGTGTATGTCAATGAAGCGTTTGAAGAAATGCAGTCTTTCGCATCCATGAGTATTTTTGAGTACGTGAGAGCTTGAAAGTGTTATATTTTTATTTTACTAACATTTTCTGTCTAAAATCACGACTCTTTCTTTTTTCAGTATGAACATTTTGCACACATCAGCGATAATAGACCAAACTTACGTTACCCGTCGGTTCTCCGCTTTAGCGGTGGCGGAACAGTTTTATTCGTGCTACATTTCTATGCAACACTCTTCAGATTCCTGGCTTTCGAAAGGAATTTCAAACTATCTTTACGGACTTTACCTTAAAAAGTATTTTGGAAATAATGAGTATCGTAATTGGGTTCATTCCGTAAGTTAAATTATGAAATAAATTTCCGACTAATTTATGTACGACTTAGTTAATTTTTTGCTCATTTCAATGTTTACAGGAATTACAAGAAGTAGTTAATTATGAGCAACTGAATGGTGGTGTTGTCTTAGACCCTAGTGTGCTGGATAAAACCCTTTCATACTCGGGCCCTAATACCACTGGTAGTAATAGTAGTTCTAATGTTCGACCTCTGAGCCAAACAAATCCGGTATGTCTGGTAAATCCCCTTAAGATTTTTAATACTGCAATTTAAAATGGACTTGGACTGCCATTGATTCAAACTTTTTATATATTTAAAAAGGTCCCTGGAGGCGACGCAGGATTTTATTATTCTCTAGTAAATCCTCAGACTACATCTTCTGCGTATCTTAAAATACACACCAAAAAGGCCCATTTGGTGATCCGTATGTTGGAACATAGAATTGGAAATCAGCTTTTACTTCAAGTAACTATATACTTTTTCTGCCTTTTTATGAGATTACTTGATCTAGAATATATTTTTTAATAAATTGTTACTTTCAAGGTGTTAAATAAACAGCTTTCGCTAGCAAGTATATATATTA
>JAQGAA010002477.1:0-12589 GCA_034696425.1 Isotoma viridis | reverse complement strand
TTAAAAAATGCTTTTTTGCTTGCTTTTGATTTTCAAATTTACGAAATTCTTCAATATGTTTTTTATTTAACCGTTTGTTTTATAGTTTGATAGCTTCCACATACATAAATGTTTACGAATCGCGCACTAACTTTATTAGCCAATTGACTAAAAATATATTAAATGTATTGTAGGAGCGGACTGTTAAATTTCTGTGCTGTGGCGATGGCTCTTCATGATTTGGGATATGCGCCTGTGGGGATCCGCATCGACAGCGGGGATTTGGCATACTTGTCCAACTTATCTCGAGCTGCATTTGAGCGAATTGCTGGACAGTAAGAGCAATCATACTACTATGTAATTTTATGTTTAAAAACACAAAAGCATATAAAATACTGTTGAATAATTATAATTTACAGCTACAAGCTGGAATGGTTCCGTGATTTGACTATTGTCGCATCAAATGACATAAATGAAGAGACAATTTGGTCTTTGAATGAACAAGGTCATAAAATCAATTGCTTCGGTATCGGCACTCATCTAGTAACCTGTCAGAGACAGCCAGCTTTGGGTTGTGTTTACAAGCTTGTTGAAATTAACACTACTCCAAAAATTAAGTTAAGTGAAGACGTGGAGAAAGTGACAATGCCAGGAAAAAAGCATTTTTTAAATTAGCAGAGTCTCTCCCGAAGCTAGACGAACATGAAGACAAAATTCTACTTAAGGAAGGAAGTGTAAGGAAAGGCAAATTGGAAAATCGGTTTCATGTACTGTTTCTCCGAGCCATCCAGAGCAGAGCGTTAAAGAGGGGAACATTTTTGGAAATTCACAACCCAGGATTTGCATGCAGGCAAAGAAGTTATTTTTGGATAAATCACTCGCGGTTAAGGACACGGGAGAGGACACACTAATTTCTACCTCACAGTATCGTACGTGTCGACCAAGGCAACGAATGAGTCTGGAAATGCCAGAGCATAAGATGCAAAGGCAGCCAGCTCTCCATCGGATGACTCTTCCCTCAGAACTTTCAAAAACGGGGTTAATTTTTCCTTCCACTCTTTGCACAGCTCAATAAAGTCAACCTCATCTCCAGTTTTTTTATGTTTCATTGTCTGATGAAAAAATTATACGTTATTTTAATCATGGCTAGGCTTGATGAAGACACAGCTCAGATTGTAAATATTAAGTTACCCTATGTGTTAATTCAGTGCAGCCTGAAAAACTTGAAACATAAGCATGTGCATGTGTTCCTTTCACTGGAATATGGTACAGTTTTCCTGCTAACACGTTACTCGTTCCGTCGAAACCCCCTAAACAGACAGATATTTGCAATTATAAAAATCCTTTACCAAGGGAAGACGATGGTTTAAACAGTTTACCTAAATACGCATATTTAGAAGCAGATAATCCACCGTCAGGTCCTTGAGCCCTTCTAAGGCCAAATTCAAGAAGTTGGACATTTGGGCCTGCAGCAATACGGTATCGAGCAGCATTTGTTGCAACTAGGCTTGCATAGTTGACTAAAGTAAGTAGAGTTGTTTCCAGCAGCTGTGCTACAATCAACGGTCCCTCAATCCTCAACAAAGGGATACGTGGAAACACGACGGAACCTTCCTCAATTGCATATACTGTGATTTCATCAGCTGTCAGATTTGCCAAAAACTCATAAAAATCTGGTTCTACAGATGGGGGCAAAGTCTCCCTTAGGTACTCAATATCTGAAGATCATAAAAAGAAATTAAACTTTGCATTTATTCTTCCGATTCTTTTTAAAATGACAATTTCTACAATAGAGCTTTTTGTACCACTATCCGAATAATGAAAATTTTCAAGGAATTTCAGAACTTCCTCTAGGCCAGCAAAAATTGTGAATTCCCCACAGAACGGGTTTTTTCTGAAGAATAGGTCAAACGTTGCCGTATCTGTGGTTTTCCCAGCTCTCCAATACGCATAAGCCATAGTGATTTGGTAAAGATCTACAAGAATATTAGAACAAATGAGCAAATCATGAAATTACAAAACTTATCAACGAACTGAACTACTAATTTTACCATCTAAATAAACTTACCGGTGAGAAGAGGTTGTATAACTCCATTTTGCCGATGGCTGTTCTTTCGGACTCTTGGCTCCATTCTGACAACGAATCAAGAGTAATCCACGGTGCATTCGCCGTGATGTTAGCGTCTTAGACCTTTTATCTTCTGCGAGCGAACAAAATTGTATTCTTTATGTTTCGAAATTGGACAAATTGAAATCACACGAGTGATTAAATTTAAAATTATGCTAATTTTTTCGTCTCAATTTCAGCTTCAGTTTCAGATTGTGGCGACTAGCAACCACCGACTATGATCGTATAACTAATTGTCAATTCCCATCCAATTTCATCAAGTTCAAGTCCATCAGAACTTGGAATGAAAGCATATTCGCCAATGTTGAGCGTTTTTATAGAAGGGAAAGTAGTGAAAGCTAAATAATAAGACGCCTTTCACACATCGTTTTTCTTTTTGTTCATCCGTCCCAGGAGCAAGGTGTTACGAATCAATTTTAATTTGGCTACCAACATCATAATTTTCTTTGTATTACGGTCTGTCCCTCCGTTTCTCTCAGTTTCATTCTTAAGTCTACTTTGTGATTGTGACGGAATAAGTCGGTATCATGCAAGCTACTGCCATATCATTTTATCATATAAATAACAGCCGGAATGATAATACATCCTATATTCTAGACTTCGCATTTACATTCGCAGCAAGATACTTCTTCCATTATATCGTTTAGGTGCTTGTCCCCAAACGCTCCTACTACTACTAGAGTCACTATTCGTTGCCCTTGATTTCTTTAAAGATTTCACATGCCATTCCACCGTTACCAAGTATATTATGAGAGTGAGAAATAAATGTCTACAAAGTCACCTTTGCATTCAAACACTTTCACCTGACAACAATCCCGATTTTCACCACATGCATGATTGCATGAGTCCAAGTTCAAGAAAGTATAATGCTATGTATATAAGTGGGACCACAGGCAGGCGAGAACTGGATACAATGACTCCATTATCATTTTCTTAATGCTAATGCTTTCTTTTTCATTATCATATCATTATATGACAATAAAACTCTCAGAAGCAGAAATTCAAGCTTTTTCAGATTTAGTGGATTTAAATATGACTGACTCAATCTAGTTCAAATGAAGGCAGGTTCCCTACGTAAACCTTCACGATCTGAAAAACTTTTATGAATTCTAGAATTCTACATGTAGACTAATTAGTTTTGACATACAATCATACAACTAAACACTAATGAGCTCATAGGCTATGCAATTTTTCAAGCGAATTAAAACTTCTCCAGTAGACAGACAATGGAAAGTATCTTGCAACAACCATATTCCTTATTTTCGGAAGAACGAATTCCCACACACATACATACACATACTAGATTTACTCCCCTATCAACTACCCATCCCATCCTGGGGTTCTAAAACGGGGAATAGGTAAAAAAGGTAATCAACATAGCATGCAATTATTAAAATATCACAATATTCCGAGATATACTAAAAAAATAAATTATAAATTATGCTTATATGCTATGTTGGTAATGCTGGTTGCGTAGATCCAGGAATTTCAGACTACCAATCTATATCTATTATCTATAAACTTTGGCTAGGGAGGAGTGAGAAATAAAAAACGAACGACTTGGAGACTGGTACCGTAATATCGGATCCGGATACTTGCATCAATTAATGACTAACCTTTTTCCTATACGTTGCCAATGTGAATTTGAACTTCAACTGTATAATAATAATTCCTTTCCTGCACAAAAACACAAACTTTCCTTCCCTACGTATTTACATCATATGAAAAAAACTTAAGTCTTAACATGAACGAAAGGGGCTTGTTTTAATTCAAAATGTTTCAGTTCAATCTAGAAACAGTCTGACAAGTAATTTTCATTATGAATATCCAAGAAATTAATGAAAACCTATTAAAAAACGAAATTAGATAACTATACAAAAATATAGAATGTAGACTATAGACTAAGGTCCATACAATTTGCATACTTCATGCAAAATGCAAACCCCTTTTTCTAAATTACTTTCCTACATCTGCATATTTGATTTTGAGGGCATAACTATTATAAAAAAAAACCCTTCATCCTTCGTCGCATTATATCATATCGTCCTTACATGGTTACATTACAAGAAATTCATTAAATACCACACGTAGTGATATACATTTATTGCATGTCAGCTAATTCTCTAAATATGCTAATCTTTCCGAAATTATTTTGCTTATAACACAAAACAAAATGTTTTAAGATGCTACAAAAACTTTCACCGTACTTGGTTTTAACATGCGTGTTGATTTGCACTTTATCAATTGGATGGATATTTTTGCAAAACATATTGATATGACTATAACATACAACTACAACTTCAACCTACTTATTAAGTTGAACTTCCTAAGCCATGAAAAATGTGTCCATTACTCCATTAGCCTGAACATGTGAATTTTTTATAGATTATTGGATAAAACAATCTTTTACTCACAACAGATAACCTTAAAGCTTTTTGCGATCGTCAATCAAAAGTGATTGATATCAAAAAGTTGAGCTGCAAGACAATGATAATACTATTCAACATAAACTACTGATTAGTGTACGTTCGTCGTACTAGAACTTCCTGGAACAAATTATAAATTCGTTTCTAATCTTATAAAGACACGGCATAGGACAATAGCCAAATAAACCCCTTGGTTTTTTAGGAATTTGATAATAATAATAATTTTAATAATGTAATGTGATACTCTGTTTCGAAGGAATTCAACCAGTCCCATTATCCATTTACCTTTCGTTTGTTTCTACTAGTAGAAGTTTTCCGTTTTCAGGTACGACTTTTTATTGGTTGCGCGATATGAGATATTTTATAGATTTATTTCCACAAATTAAATTAGAGCTAAACGCACGATTTACATTTAGTAATAGCAGCAGTAGGTGCACTATCAAATTTAATACTTCTGAATCTTTTAAGTAACAAAGACAAAGGTTTAACAACTTTAAGAGCTGAAAACAAAATAACCTTACCCAGAGACAATACAAGTAAACCAGTAAACGCTAGCTCTTTATTGTTTAAAAAGTGAAAAATGAATGACATAATGATTGAGGGCCAAAATTATTTACATAACTAATCTTAATAAAAATCCATAAGTTATCATGTACGACCAATGATATAGATACTTTGATACCTACTACGACTACGAGTGAGTCAGAGAACATAAATAAACATGGAATTTATTCAAGAACAAAAATGATAAAATTGAATAGCTATCTATAAGTGTCAAATAACTGCACGTTGCGTTATATAACAAATAAAAAATGATCTTATTGTAATCTTATCTCATTTTAACTTTCGACACGCAGGCAGGAAAATATTTACATGTAATTATAAATGAGCCACCATTAAACGGAATAAAGAATTTTATTACCAAAGAACCAACCTAAAAATAAATGCATACTAAACTAACCTTGAAGTTGAGACTTGAGATGTAACTGTTGAGGCTGAGACGAGACCCTACTTACCACTTGTTTGCAAATGTTTCAAGTTTTTATCATTCACACGGAAAGATAACGAAAATCGTATCCTATTTTATTTTACTCCCACAAAGTTAATCTTTTCCTCTGGATGAAACCTAACACTACTTGTGTAATAACACTATTCATTCATATAGTTTTAGTTAAAAAATCTGTTGTCAGTTATCTAACTAATAGATAACGATTGCTCACAAAAAAAGAGAACAAGACCCCATAAATGCCTGTTGTCACTATGTTAGAGAAGAACATTCCGAATTCACCTTAAAATAAATAAAGCAGTGAGTCACATTTATATTTTGTATTTCTTTCATTTCTTCAAAATGAAAAGCGACCTGACCCATGGCTTCAATGTAACTAATTATTTTAAGCTTCCATGAAAATTTAATGTTAAATTGTATCAGCGGGGATTAGGGATTAAATCCTGATAGTCCATGAACAAAATGCAATTACTCGTCTTGTTGATTTGGGTTCTTGCAAATTAAACTAAACTAATCTTAAAGACATTCATTTCATGAGCAACTATTTTTAAGGGGAAACATAAAGCTTGTTTGACTGAAGTCCTGGGGTTTATTATTCGGATTAAATCGATATTAAAAGTAAGATGGAAACTTTTCTTGTAATCGCTCAAGCTTGGCTTTTCTTTGAAATAAAGACGCAGTTCATATTTAAATGTTCTTGTTACTGTACTACATTACGTTTCGAATGTTTCCTATTAGTAAAGTAAACATACTTCCAGTTCTGAAACTAATGGTATTTTGCTTTTGAAATAGTGTATTTCAATTAGTCCATGCTCCTTGTTTTTCACCGAACGTCCCAATCTTGACCAGAAAACAATTATTCATTACTTCTTAAACGACGACAAGGTCAAGACAAGACAGAAGTCAAAGGCTACGTAGCCTAGAGGAATGATTTACCGAAGAAGTGAAATCCTCCATTGCATTACTTTCGCAATATAAATACATAATCATTATGTGATTATGTCATATATTTATATAATTACATTGTGTTTATTTGAGTCAAAATGGCTCAATGAATACAAAAAAGAATAAAATGATTCGAGTTATCCTAAAACCTAATATTATGCTGATTTTAAGTGAATGTACTTGAGAAACGTATTCGTATTGAGGCTTGAGGGCTTGGGTTGTTATTTTACAAGTTTTAAAAGTAAAATCTGATCTTACCGTGATGATCGCTGCTCTATTGTGTATTGCTCTATGCGATATGCCCACTTCCGTTGCGTCGAGGTACTTTCACAGCTTTTTAAATCATTATTTGAATAGTACTATATTTAGCTTATGAAGGCTAAATATGAAGTTTTTTAAATCCCAACTGAAATGACTAGTCTCTTTGTTTTTGGCTTTGTCTTCTTGTTTGCCTCTTAAAGGCGACTGGTGACTGGACCAGTTACTGTCGCTGGTTAGGGGGAGTATTATATTATCATACCACCACCCATTTATTTTGGTTTAAAACACCGTTGACTGACCGTTCACATTTTTAAGCGGTTGGGGTTGTGGGGGATCCGGTATCCGGTCCTGTAATCCCACTTGACTTGATAGATTATTGTGTTGCAACTGCAAACAAAGGAAATCTGAAATCACAAATTAATGAACACTGATATTAAAATTTGAATACTAATTACTTAAATTAACAAAGCTAGAGCTCTTTTGCAGCCTTGCAGATGCATGATGCATTCCTGTTCCTGTTGCCAGAATTTTCAGCACCCTTTCTTACTTACGGTGTACGGCTTGACGTTTGAGTTAAGGGCTTCAATGTTAAATTCTAGTTCTAGTCAGTGTGACTATTTTAAGTTTTTAAACGGAGTAGACTAAATTCCCAGCCAATTTAAATTTGAATTAAAATAAATAACGTCTACTACTTACCGTTGACCTGATAATAAGATAATGATATTGTCCGTTTCTGGGACCGCCACCGCGTATCGAATCTTGGTCTTCGCACTTTCAGCGTTTCAGCCCTACGCCTTGACGTGACGTTGTGACGCCAGACGCTTTGACTTGCACTGCTGGCCGCTGGGTGGCTAGGGATATTTTTGTTGATTGTTTTTATTTTTTTATAAGATTAAGTAAAGTAAGTAACTTGATTGTGGATAGCAATTGAATATTGTGTGTTGTGTATACTCACTTCACTTTACTTTACTTTGAAAACTTTGAATTGAAGACATTGATTATTTTTATTGTTTTATAACATTGCCTATTTCACCACTGCTGCTGCTGGCTATGGCTGGGCCTCTTTTATTAATTAAATTTCACGATGCCCTCAACAAAATACAACATAAAGTTGGCGCTTCACAAATCCATTGCAACCAAATACAAACTCCCCATGTGTACCTATTTTTAATGTGCATTTTTCCAATCTGAAAGTAAGTCCAGCAAATAATATTATTTCCGTATAAAGGCTAATTTTTAAATACTTTGTTTGACCTTACTTACTAAAAGATTGTTTTAGAATATCTCACGAGTACTCAAAGGAATAGGCCAAAAAGGTTGACTTACAGTTCCGAGTATCATTTTACAGTTGACAGCCCAGCTCACAGCTAAGAATCAACAATCAATCCTCCACCCACAAGCAAGGCACAGACAAGAGACAGTCTCCAAGAGGCAAGATGCATCTAATGTTTTATTTGAACGAAAAAGGAGAGCGTGTCTACACCCTCAAGGTGAAACTTTTATAATATAATAATTATAGTTTATACCTTGTGTTATTTCAACACAATTAATATAAAGGATTCATTATTTTTGTTATTAATTTTTAGAAAGAAGATCAACAAGGAAATCCAACCTTGTCGGCTCATCCCGGTAAGCCCAATCCCATTCCACATTCAAAGTCTAAAAGGCATTTGTGTTGTAGGTATTTTCGAAGAGGTGTTGTGTTGGTTGCAAGTGTTGCTCAACTGTTCGCTTTGAGAACCTTACTACTTTACTTTTTGATTTTGCACTACTAATTACATAATAATGCAAACTAAGCTAAATCACAATTGATTTATGTAAACTAATTCTTTGCAGCGAGGTTCACCCCAGAAGATTCATACTCTCGAGAAAGAATAACCATCAAGAAAAGATTTGGACTGCTTTTATCTCAAAAACCGAAAGTCGCGTGCTGATATCGATTATCGATACTTTTTGACCTTTATAAAAATTATGTTTACATACAACTTGTTCGTTTCCAAATTTCTTTATTGCTCTTGTAAATATAATTAAAGAAATAAAAGCAATTTTTTGTCAGTAAGCGTATGTTTATCTTAAAATTACTTTAAAAACGGCCGTTTATCTTAGGTTTAAAAGCTAATTTACATATTGCAAGAATATGAAGGCATGGCATGAGTCTATAAGCTAATTACATTAATTAACTATGGCTATGGTTATGGTTGATGGTACTCTTAAAAAGTAGAAATTGAATATATACAATAAAAACTAACATAAAAGACATGATTTCCGGCAGCCAGTCAGTGGCTATAAATATAAAATATTTTTGGTTTTTATGATTCGTAAGATAAATAAATAAAGGCACGTCGCTTTTTTGACAAGGTAGAATAACTATAATAACTAATTGATATGACATAAATACATGGGTCAGTGATGCGCGACAATTTCATCATTCTCAAAGTTAAATGCTGGAAGTGGAATGTTTTCCGAGTGCTTCCACAGTTTTCCTCTGCACACAATTCTAGGATTATTTGGATCTTCTTTTTCCAGTACCATGAAGAGCTTCCTGTCAACTACAACATGCATCAACCCAACTACTATGATTGATATCGTCAGATGCTCAGACATTTTTTTATCAACCATTTGACAAACATCTTTAACTAAAGTTGCTAAGTCTGTACTTGTTTCGTTTTCTTCAATTGGTTGTCCGTCATCCTAAATGGCAATAGGCAAACAGTACTTCAGTAAAACTGATTCAAATGTCATGTGAAACTTTAATAAAGAAAGGATTTGATTTATTAAGCTATTGTGGAAGTACTTACTTGTAATCTTAGTTTTTCTTTGAGAAATCTCAAAATAGCACGCTTAAGTGCATGCATATCAATTGGCTTAGGTTTTTTTGTAAATTTAATGGATTCTCCTTCCGACGCCTAAAAAAGGTTTATTTTGATTATTGACTTGTTAACATTTTACAGGAAATTCAAAGCAGATTGCTAATTGGAATTATCTAAGTTAGTCAATTCTCAGTTAGTTATTCATGTTCACGTGAACAAAAGATAAGGTCGACTCGTCGTTATGCACGAGCTATTCATTACATTACATATTCTGAATTTCCAGACGATTACCTTGCTTATTGGGTCACCATCGGTGTCCATCAATACTCCACCTAAAGATGCTGGAAACGCAAATGATGCTAACAACAAAAGAACCAAATATTAATATTTTCAACTGATTGGACACTTTAAAAATTAATTGTGGTTGGGCTTTACATTCGAAAGGGGCATTCACATCCATGTTTAAAGCCAAATCTCCATCCTGTCCATCGAGCTGGATATCCTGATCCTGGAAAAAAAAATGTTTTTAAAATTACCCGAACTTGAATAATAGATTTGCAGCGGTACAAGTAGGATGATAAACCAAATATTACTCTGCCAAAGTCTTCTAAATCTCGATGACGCTCTATTTCAAACCCCGCATCTTCTATGTAGTCGTCTTCTTCCCTGTGGAACTGATGGGGATCTTCCTCGTCTTCATCCCTGGCGAGTTTCTGAAGACTTTCTAAAAGATTTCTGTTAGGATCTAGAAAGTATCTGTGAATGAAGAAATTTAGAAAAACGATTTACGTTTGACTAGAGTATCGAAATCACATTATCAGTCAAAACAACAATCAAACCTGAAGATTTTAGGGAGAAAGTTTTCGTTCCATTGGTCTTCTACTTTTAAAACAGAATCAAAATCTTCGAGTTCATCGTCTGCATCTTCAATTCCGATGTAGGGTGGAATCGATTTTCCCCCTAGGCTCCATTTCTCAATAGTTCTCTCGTCAAAAACAGTCTTCTCGGGATAATTAGTTTGATATTTGTTTACAGAACTTTGCCAATCACAATCTTTGTAATCTAATAGTATCGGGTCTTTTTTAGTTCGAGGTTTTTTCTGACCCAAATTGGCTCCATTCAAGAAAAGATTGAACTGAGGACGAACAAATGTAGGACCGCACCACCCATATTTAGATTTGATTTTGGAATACATGTCATAAAATTCTTGTAGATCTTTTATTTTATGAAAGTCTACAACAGGTCGTCCTTCAATGTCTAATTCTACATCATCTTCGTTTACGAAAGTATCATTTCCAAAATTATTTTCTTCCAGATCCTCTGGACCATAGTCATTGGGCCTGTCATCAATATTGTATGCCAAAACGGGGTCGGCATTTTCAACATCTGGAGATACCGGTTCATTTTCCTCGGGTAAATTAAGTGAGCGGTGGTGCCCATCAAAATCTACTGTTGGATCAACTGGACAACCCCATACGTCCAATTCAGCAGAAAACTTTTCAAAATCATTAACGTGGAAAAAAGGAACGAATTCTAGCTTTTGGGACTGGGCCAGGTTAACCATGGCCTCAGACACAGGAGACAGATTGATGACTACTACTTGCTCTTCAGGATTAGCCAAAGGATGATCTGATGGACGATCGTAAAAAAACCCATCGTAATCAAAATCCATATCTTCATCTCCTACAGCATTAAACATTTTCTTAAGCGTTTCTCGACGCACCGCAGGTGTTGTACTGTCATCTTCAAGTACTACGGAAATCTTGGCTTCATTTTCAACAATAAATCGACTGGCTTTCATTTTTCTTTTTCTTTTCTTCTTCTTTAGTTTTTCAGACTCATCCCGCATTGAAACACCTCCTAGGTCACCATTTTCGTCTTCACCTTCCTCTTCCCCTTGTTTTTTCTTTTTAGACTGAAGGTTAAGATTCGATGCCAAGTCCATAACGGCGTGTTTAGTTTTATCAACTCTACAGACATAAATTTTAGCCCCTGTTTCCAAAGTTCTTCCAGCCCCGTGCATGTCGTTTTTATCAAAGTCGGGCATGTCAATGATATCCCCCATTAAATCTAGAAAACGGAGCTGGAAGGCATTGTCTTGGGTAATTTTCTGCAAAGATTTTTTTAAACTTTAAAATTGTAACCATCCAGTATTGAAATTGGTTTAAAATGATGCACTTTTTCTAAGCTAGTTTGTCAAAAAGAATTTAAAAATTGAAAGCTTTAGGCTTTAAGCTTACATGGCAATTGAACATGTCTATGCAAGTTGAATAAATTCTTTTCAACGTTTCAGGATCCGGTCTAGGCCCATTAGCGACAGAGGCTGCGGTTGAAATAACACTTCCTGCTATGGACCGTCTAAGGGATAACCGTTTTCTGACTCGGACATGTGCTACCTTTTTCCCGTCCTTTAACCAAAATTGAACAAGATAAAATGTTACTCATTGCATTGAAGTTAGTTAAATAAGTTAAATTAAATACGCACATTAGGCTGTCCAGCTGAGTCATTATCATTACCCTCCCCTTCGCTAGATTCGTCTTGATTCGCGTTGCTTTTAGGTCGTCCCCCTCTCATTGGAGGTTGGTTTTCTGAACTTACAGGGCTTCCTAATCCGGGATCTTCGGCATCTGAATTTTGTAATTTATTTTCTGATTAAAAGATTACCCTTAGGTACAAAGTATGAAATAGAATAACTGAATGAATTGGTCAAAGTTTGAGTTTGACAGATTCATGGACGTATCTCGGTCAAAAACTATATAAGTATCCATACCAGAATCTGGGACAACATCTCTATCTCTATGGCCATTTCCTTCGACAACCGAATCGCTGCTGCTTGACTCATCCCATTGTGGGTCCGACTTTCGCTTAATACTTCTTCTTCGGGGCCTTTCTGGAGAGGAATCCTCATCGTATTCATTGGCTGGATGCAATGGTTTTGGTTTCACTTGACGATTCCGTGCCCGGTTTATCAACTCACTTCCTTTACCTTTTCGACTTAACCTGATGCCTGGGGGCGCTTGAATGTCGTGGTCT
>JAQGAA010002476.1:0-12590 GCA_034696425.1 Isotoma viridis | reverse complement strand
AAATTGGGAATTTTTTAAAATTTTGAAATCGAAATTTAATTTAAAATTTTTTTTTTAATTTTGAAATTTGCAACATTCTATTGGAGAACAGCAAATTTGCTGTCCGATGATACCCCATTTGCCTATGTTGCAACAAATTTGAGACCCTTAAGGTCATGACCTTTGGGGATGGTCTGATTGACCCCATCTTCGAACTTTACCTGAGATAGACCCCTTAGAAGTTGTAGAAAGTTATTGAGGAGACGGAAAGACGGACAGACGGACACCATGGGCATTCACATAAAGTGTTTTACAACATTAATAAGGCACTCTTACAGCGTTATTAATTTATCGCTTTTTTAAACAAACCTTCCGTTGTTATTACAACCTATAGTAATTTGAAAATACAAATTCATTAGGCGTCTTCATTTTTTGTTTACTATGATCTATAAATAAACGTAGTACCTAAGATCCGCCTTTTACATTCATATTATTTTATTTTTTCAGATGATCCAGAAGGTATTACTTCAATAGGCTTTGTGTGTTGTTTGATTACTAATCCAGCTCAAGCCTGTTATCCAAGTGTTAAGTGGGAACAAATACAAAAATGCCAGCATGGAACTAGATGTGAAACTAATATAACTATTGGAATAGAACATCTCCCTTCATACAGCACGACCACAAGAAGTCTATTGAGTGGGAAATATAAAGCTGTTGGGTATATGGTTGAAGGTGACAAAGATGATTTGATAAGGAACTTTGAAGACTTTTATGCAGACAAAAAAATATACGGATATAATTTTGCCCAGATAATACAGAATACTAACCAGCAAATATTGAAATATTCCGAATCCAAAGATTGTACGGTTTTCTTCCAACTGGTTTTAATGTGTGATGTAGAATCATTGGCGACAAAAGTTTTGCATTCACTGTATAAAATATTAACAAACATTACTCAATGTGATATATAAAATGTAAAAAATTGAATCATCTTAAATAAAACCAGTTCTGCAAATGAAGTATGTGATTAGTGTCAGTAGAGGTTTTGGGTAAAACCTTCAAACTGTAAATAGTTTAATTCTCTGCGATCATTATTTGACATTTGAGGCGCCAGTGTGAGAGTCTTGGTTGTCATTAGGTATTTTCGCTACTTAGGTACTCATGGTTATGTATATGTTTTCATGCCGATAGCATTGCAGTCGGATCATATGAGATGCTAAGACCATTGGTAGTTTTTAACTACATTGAGACAAGTAGCGTTTTATTATTTATTGTTACCAGAGTTTTTAAATTTGAGGAACTAAAATAACCGGGTATTTTGTTACCCGCTGTCGGCGACGAACCTAAATTTAAATTAAGTCCCTATTACGGGACCCTTAACTTCAGCTCGGTACACCAACTTTTCCCAACTTCTAGCTATTGATGCAAACGCTAAAAGGCTAATAGGTAAAAATGTGTCCGTGGGTATGAGCTAGGCTTGATTATTCACTTCATCACAAACGAACTGAATAAAGTTTATGAAGAAAAAACTTTATTTGCAATATTTTGCCAAAATAAATAAACTCTCCGTAAACAGTATAAAAAAGTGCGAAAGCATGAGATGTATCATATATACTATACATATATGCTATATGTACTATATATGCTATATATACTATATATATACCAAGATTTCTGGACTATTGTCGCTAAAAAGGTTGCGCCAAATGGGGACCTTAGCTACAAAAATGTCACTTTCACGATTTTGAAATCTTCACAGTGAAAAAATTTCTGTAACAACGTAACTCGAGAATTCAGCCCAAATTTACTAAAAATATTATAACATCAACGTTAGCACACGATTATTTTGAGCTTATCTTAAATGAAAATATGACAGCATCACGTAACTTTGAATTGCTTTTAATGCCGATTCAAACAAAATAAATGACAATATGAAATTTAACACAACATATCAATATCAACTCACGCTTTTTAAATTAAACCTAGGAGTATTCATCTAATTCTTCGACTAAGTAATTGGTGAATTCCTCTCGAACCCCGTTATTACTTAAAATTTCATCTCCAGTCCAATCATGACTCGCTCCTTCCAAACCAATCTCATCTTCCGCCTCGCTCTCACTCTCCGATTCTTCATATTCTTCAACATTCTCTCGTGCAGCTTGCATTGCAAGAAATATTCTTTCAGACCGCTTTTTTCTCTTTTCAAGCCGGTCCTGAGATATTTTCTGTTTTACAGCCTTGATTCTAATATGCAATCGTGCTTTTATGTATTTTCTGATGGCTTGGTCTGGAATCTGAGGGTATTTCTTGACCAAGGCATCAGTAAACCCAGTTAGTACACCGCAGTCTTTGTTAATTTTGTATCGGATCCCGGTATCGTGAAAGATCTCAAATTCTTGACTTAGAATTTCCGCTTGATTTCTCCAATTTAATGATGGAATTGTAAGTCCTCCCTGGCTTATCTTTTTAACCCAGCTGTGATATTTAACCTTGAGAAATTCCTCACGGCTTGCACACAACTCTGGAAACTTATCCTTCAATTTACTTGCAACATAACCAGATAAATACTCTTTGCACCATCTTCAAATTGTTGAACCAGATCTAAGCTTCCATAATATGCATTCAACTCGTTCTCATCAAGGACATTGACTTCTGGAATACTTTCCTCTAGAATCAGGTCACCAGCAGTATTTTAATTTGGAGATAGTGATATACTGGTCATTAGAGGCTTTATCATTCTTTCTGTCAAAAATGGCTCCTTATCTTCAGAGGCTACAGGTGCATGAACAGAACACTTTGATCCCCAAGACAGCATTAATAACTTCAACCTTCGCTTTGCGTCAACCGGTGTAGGATTATCGTTATAGCCTCCCATACTTCGCAGCACACTGAATGCATTTTCAGCTATGTCTTGGTTTAGTCTTTGCGTAAGTATATAGCTGATCCTTAGGCTGCTTCCCGACAAATCACCAAAAATACCTCTCGTTGAGTGGATCGATATCAATATTCCTCTCTGGAAAGGGTACAGATGTTTTGCCTTTCCAACTCTTACATTAATCATATAATTCTCCATTTTATCCAATAGTTCCATTTGTACTGAATAATTACTTCCAAGGGGTAGTCTACTTGGTAGTGATTCATCTGGCCGCCCGCTGTTCATCAAATCAAACCACATACTTACAGTTTCTATGAAGTCGGCTTGAACTGGCTTGCCTGGAAATGCTATTCGGAAAGCCTCTGCTGTTGGTTTTGAATAAACTTGTAAGGCTAAATATACACGTTGCTTGTCCTTGTCCTTTACATTCAAGCTATGTTCAGTTAATTTGAAAACGCTCCGTAGCTCACCAATGTCAACTTTAAGCAAGTACTTGAAATCTTCAAGGCCGAGTTTATACTTGCCATCAATAAGCAAACCATGATTGAAAGTGTTATTCCTAAGTAGCTTGATTCCATGGGGAGGATCAGCGAAAAACCAAATGTTTTCTCCTGTGACTGGATTTTTTATTGAACTCTTGATGTCATATGTACCTTCACTATGTTTCCTTACGCACACACCAATTTTATTCCACAACCCCAGATTCTTTCCTCCTAAATCATTCACGTTAGCTTTAACATGAAGCCCACTATTCTCCAATACCTCAATGATCTTCAAAAACTTCTCTTTTGTGAGATCCTCATCAAAGTCATATGAGATAGGCTGTTTCCAGGAATCACACAATCCACGAACAAAAAACACGTTCATGTTAGCTCTAGGTCCATAAATTTTATCCTCATTCGGATCATATTCCATCTTGGAGTCTATCGACATCTCGTCGAAAGAAGTTACACATAGTCTTTTAATTTCAGGTGCATACTGAAACTCTTGCTTAATTAAGTTCATGACTGCATAAAGAATTCCAGGGCTGAAATTAATCTGTTGTGTCCACCGCTGAAGCGTTCTTGTTGACGGCAATGGAAAGTTCATATCTCTCAGATGTTCATACGCGTTTGCCTTGTATCGTAAGGTAATTGATCTGGCGATATCCTCATTCGTCCACTTTGCTTGCCGATTTCCTGACATCAGAACAGATATCTGTTTGGGGGTGAAGATCTTAAGAAGAGTAGTGTTGTGATGTTCTTTGACTAACCGCAATTCCTCTTTACATTGTTGGTTTTGAAGCTTTAGTTCAGCAACCACCTTTCGTCTATCACTTCCTGATTGGTAATAGAGAGCCTTTCAAAAATGCTTGCCACGAACATTTTTCATTTTTTGAGTCTTAATCCCAGCCAATTCTTGTCTCAAAACAATATTCTTCTTTTTAAGGTTTGTAATAGTTGAGTTAACATTCCTGGGCTTCATTCTACAAAAACATTTATAATTATTAAAAATCGTTACGACTTATGAGTAGGCTAATTTATGTAATTACTTGGAACTTGTTGGCATTTTAATTGAATGAGCAGAAAACGTTGGCATTCCGTTATTTGAACTCACTTCGGCCGTCACATTATCCTGAAGAAGTCTGTTAGTTTTCAATA
Source organism: Isotoma viridis (assembly GCA_034696425.1). Classification (NCBI taxonomy): domain Eukaryota; kingdom Metazoa; phylum Arthropoda; class Collembola; order Entomobryomorpha; family Isotomidae; genus Isotoma; species Isotoma viridis. The sequence goes on along the minus strand of JAQGAA010002476.1, from coordinate 8,096 downwards.
ATAAATCAAAAGATAAATAATAAATTTCAAAAGATTTTGTACTTATTTTATGGAATTTAGAAGTTTCGTACATTAGTTTGAGTATAATTGAGGGGTTAATTTTAACCAAAACTTCTGACTTAAAGTCCCCAGGGTTTATTGTAATCGTCACTTCATGACTCGGACAGGACTCACATTCTAAACCAAAGTGAAAAATAAATTTAGCATTTGAAATTTAACAACTAAAACTTCTGTAGAATTACCTGGTAAAATTAACGATGGAAAAGCATCATTTTTGAGACGAGGACGCTTGGAATTTATTTCAATGTCATCTTGAGTGAAATGATCTGAACATATCCTTTTATGTAAAGTTGATTCGACTGTTGACTGATACCCAATCAAAGTAACCCACGTTTTACATTTTAATCCGTCCTTAGTAGGATATGTAAAAAATTTGATGTTCTGGTTCTTGTCGGATCTGTTTTTGCAACCCTTTACCGAACAGCAATTCACCATTATGACCTTAAAAATTAAATTAATTTTCTAATTAGTTTTAGTTTTGAAGCATTTGATCATGCCTTTTGGAAATCTTTTACTACTTACCAGATTTATTTCTTTGTATTGATGAAATTGACAATGATGAGATTGACGATATTGAAATCGATAAAAATTATTGAGTATTATATGATGGTAACTTATTTAGTGCTATTACAATCCTCGAGTATCCTTTAGAATTACTCCCATGGGTTGGGTAAGTGCTTGTTTGTTGTGTAATTCACAGTAAATTAATAAACTTTTTACTTAATTACATAATTATATAATTAGATCCAGTTAAGCTTCTTACAATGAACTAGCAAAAAGCTAATCAACAAGATTCAAATACAATTTAACGTTTTAAAAACCTTAAAAAAACTATTTAACTTTAACTTCAAAATAAAACTGATCCCATTCAAGCAAGAGAAATCTCATAATAAAGCTAGTGTGAGTCAATGCCACTACTAGGTCAACAGCGCAAGAGCTGTACGACCTTGAAAACATTTCATTACCATCATTATCATTGCAAAATCTCAAGTGCAAGAGTGCAGTCAGAGTCAGAGCAGAGTCTGAATTCTGCATTTTACCCTTTTTCTCTTGCTGCTGTTTGGCTTTCTGAAAATCTCAGAGGACATCCTTGTTTGTTGATTTTTAAAGAACGCTTCATTTAGCGTAACCTAGGGAAGCGACAATAGTCCAGAAACTTTGTATATATACTATATATACTATATATACTATATATGCTACATATGCTATATTTGCTATATATACCATATGCTTTATATAGTGTATATAAGAGTGTTATATGTCAACATATAGAAGGGGTGATCCGATTGAAACCATCTTCGAACTTGACCTGAGATAGTACCCGTAGAGTACGTGTACCAAGATTGAAGTCGATCGGTTAAAGCTTCCCTTTCGAACTTAATAAATGTGGATTTTAAATAAAACTAAAGTAAATGATTATTTTTACCATAAAAAAACACCCATTGAACACTACTAATGACGATTAAAATATCTAATAAATTTAATAAACTATCTTCAACAATTTGAAAGAATTAGCTTATTTTGTTCTGTTACTAACTAACTTATTTCTTTATTTAATACAATGCGATTCCCACAGTAAGTGTACTGCGTGGTTCTTACATCACAAGGTTAGAATAAATAAGTCATTCATGATAATGATAATCAAAAAATAGATACATTAATTGGATAAACTAAGTACTTTACACTCATTATTTAAGCCATAATAGTTTAGATTAGAAGAATTATTAAGAATACATTAGGAAATAGAGTTGTTATTATTAGTTGTTATTGTCTTTTTAAACCACATACAAAATCATTAATTTCACATCTTTACTGTAACAACCCTGAAATCCTTTTATATTACAATATTAAAATCAACACTATTTTTAATACATTCTTCGAGAAAAATTATACGAGCCCTTTTTAACTATTCCATTTTATAAAAATGTTTGGAATTTGAATAAGTTATTCAAAAATCATATTCCTGATGAATTATCCAAATGCCCTAATTTGAATTTAACTCCATTCATTCAAGATTTAAAATTACGTATCTAGTACACTTTTCCTAATTCCATAAATAGAATGATTGATGTAATTGTATTGATGTAAATGCTAAAAATTCATAGTTACAATATAACACACTTACACTAGCAACTAGTAGATAGACTACATTATGGCCATGCATAATACTCATACTTAAAGAGGGGATATTTTTTGAATTATAATTTAAGCTGAGTCATTCTCGTTACTCTTGTAATTATCAAGGGTACTCCAAGTTAAAATCAACTGAATAGATAGATAAAATCTGGAAACGTTTGAAACTTTCAAAAATGAGGTAATATCTGAACCACTACAATACTGTTATTTACAATTATTATCTACTGCTATCGATCTTAATTATTACCGATGTATTTTAAGAATTACCACTGTTATAAATTACAGAAAGTCCAACAGCATGATAAGCACATTTTTTGAATACAACTAAAACTATAATTGACTATTAAAAGTCCAAGCTCAGTGTCTTATTGATTAAAAATTTAAATTTTAATATCAATTTATAAGTAATCATCATTAAAATTGTTTGATATAAAATTTAATTGTAATTAAGTGACTTTGAAATTGTGTGTAGTTATTAGTTGTCTTAAATTTTTTTATAAAATTAGTCTAATGAAGATTTTTAATTCGAAACCGGTCGTTTTATCGACTTTAATGCGCAAGAAGTCCTGGATAAATTCATATAACATGAGGAATTGGACCGATTGGAGGAGAGAAAGAAGAACTGTCGACGATTCCATAATATGAATAAACTGATGAAGACTGATGAAAATAGGCAAACATACACACAAAAAGGTATATCAAATTTTTAAGACCATGAAATCACAAAACTTTACCCTGCATAAAGTTTCGGACAAAAAAATCCCTGATAATATTAAATGATTACTTTCGATGGGTTTAAAATTTAGTGTGGCAACACCTCCCGATAAAAATTTAATTGACAATTCGTTTTAAGAGGGTCTTAAAAAATTAGTTGGTTTGCATATTTTAAACAACATGGCGACGATTGTCGATCGATTATTGATAAATTTTTAATTGACTGTAGAAAGATAAACAATAATTTTAGAATGCCTTGTGAGCTGCAAATTAAATATTTCCTAATGATACAATTTCCCTGGATTTTCATAATTATATTAGAAAATGCATGCGAAAAAATCTATTATTTAGTTCCTCAAACAACACTGATTTGATTGTGTCTAATGCTGACATAAATGCTGGCATTTGCATTATGAAGAGGGAACCGTATTATTGCGAGGGTTTTCGTTTAATAGAAGATGCTAGCACATATCATACAACTACTAGAGTTCATTATAAGATAAGATCAAGTCTTTACATATAGGTTTCCCAAATGGTTTTAAATTAGAAAAATTAATAATTGTAAGTTGCAAAACCTGTTTTTTTCTACATTTTGCCAAAAGTTCACAAAACTTTCACAGTTTTTCTTCCAGGTCGACCAAAAAGTAACACATGTAATACTATAAATAGAAAGACAAGTCCATTGGTGGATTGGGCATCGACTGTGTCTTTATGTAAATACGCGGTGGAAGGAGCTCTTTTTCTCATTAAACTGTTTGTTGTAGTACAGAGAGGTTATTACTAGAATCCTAACTCTGTATAATAAACTGTTGGGTGTAGTTAAGCTTTTACCTTGTGGACAAGAATCTGTGTAATTGCGCGTGTTTGTGTGGTTATAGAAAAAATCAATAAAACCAGTTTTTAAACTACCAAAATAATAAAACATAACAAAAATCATACATTAACATTAAATTCTCGGCATAGTTTAGTGGTTTACATAACTTTTATGCACATAGAAAATTCGACATGAAAAATGACAAAATTGGAAATGACTATTTAAATCTACCAGAATTGAAAAAGGTTAAAAGAAGACGAGTCATGGTTCCTGTACCATATCTTCAAATTATATTTGACTTGATAGATTTACAAAAATTTGCAAAAGAAAATAATTCATTCAAATATATACAGTAGTAGTATAGGGAACCCCCTTCACATCATTGAAAACCGCCTCTCAAAAACTTCACATTTAACATCGTAGGTATAGGGTTAGTCATCACCCCTTCCCGCCTCTCCAAAAACTTCACATATAACATGGTAAGGGATAGGGATGTTCATCACCCCTTCCCGCCAAATCTAAAGACTTAACATTTAACATGGAAGGTATAGGGATCACAATCGCCCTTTCCCGCCAAAACCCAAAAACTTCACATTTAGCCTGTTACATATACGATTGACCCTTTTTTCGACACTTAACCCTTTTTCTTACCATAAGGATATACATTCCATACACCCGGGTACGCATTCCTTAACCTGCATGACTAATTACAGTTAAAGTATGTCGTTTTAATTAATTTGGGATTTAAACCAAGATTTGTATTTTTATTAATTTATTGCTTATTAAAATTTTATTCTATTTTCTAAAATGTTTAATTTTGTTTTCATTATCGTGTACAATGGAATTGAATAAATAGTCAATTTTTTTCCGTTTTGTTAAAGGTTCACCCAAGGACCAGTTTTTGTGTGAACCTTCTGATCTACTTGTATTATGACTTGCAACATTTTCAATCAAGTTTCTATGAACTTCATTCTTATGTCATTGTAAGTTCCTTCTATTGGTTAAATATTTACCACATGTATCGCATTGAAACCCCATATTCATTATAATTACAACAATTCTAGATAGATCCAGCTCAACTGTCTCTACTTGAACATTGTGTTAAAACTAAATAATTTTTTTTCTTTTATCTGTTCCACAGATTTTTCCTCTGAGTTAAATAAACTGCAAATATTTTTTCCTCCTCGAAATACATTTTCAAAGTACGATTTTTCCTCCACGCTAACATTTAGCTCGAAATGTTTTTGTATTCCTCGAATTATTTTTGTATTCTAGTAAGTTTTCAATTTTCTATTTATTTTAATAAAATCATTTGTTTCCTCTTCCAAAAAAACAGCTTTTACATTCTTAAAAAGTAATCTTCTATTGTCGTTCTCCAAACAGTAAAAGTATTTTTCCTCAAAATACTGCTTTTCTTTTAGTTCCTTCATCCACGAAGTAAGTCTTGTTCATCCAAGAAGTAAGTTTTGTTCATCCTTAAAGTAAGTCTTGTTAAATCCTTGAAGTAGGTCTTACTCATTCTCGAAGTAAGTCTTGTTCGTCCTCGAAGTATGTCTTGTTTATTCTCGAAGTAAGTCCTTATCATCCTTGAAGTATGTCTTGTTGATTCTCGAAGTAAGTCCTGTTCGTCCTCGATGTATGTCCTATTCATCCTCGAAAAGTTTCGTAAATAAATAAATAAATTGTTACACCAGAAAATACGAGTTTAATCTCAAATTAATCAATGATACTGCAACTTTATCTGCAATTTATGATGCTTATACGGAAAAATGTTGCATTAGAGACTAAATTAAGCATAGTAGGTATTTGGTAGTTGCATTAAATATGGTTTGTATTTTTCTTTTCGTTCTGAGTCATCCTGCTCCTCCTCACAGGTGTTTCGTTCCTCCTCGCAGGCGTTTCGTTCCTCCTCGCAGGCGTTTCGTTCCTCCTCTGACTCATTTTTTTCTCCTCTGAGACATCTTGTTCCTCCCGAGAGTCGTTTTGTTCCTCTTCAGAGCTATTTTTGTTCTTCCTCCTCCGATTCACTATCTTCATCCTCCGAGAAAGTTTCTTAATTTTGTATGTTAGTTTTGTTTTTCCTCTTCCATATTGATTCTAACCATCGGATCATAGACGTTCATTATTGTTTGGAGTTCACTTTCATCTGAGACAATTTTTTTCATTTTGTTAATGGTTCACCCAAGGACCAATTTTCATGTGAACCCTCTGATCTACTTGTATTATGACTTGAACATTTTTTAAACAAGTTTCTATGGACCTCATTCTTATGTAGTTGTAAGTTCCATCTGTTGGTTAAGTATTTACCACATATGTCACATTGAAACCCCATATTTATTGTAATTACAACACTAGATTGATCTTTACTCAACTGTCTCCACTTGGACACTGTGATACAATTAATTTAACTTTTTTCTTTTATCAGTTCCACAGATTTTTTCCACAGAGTTAATTGAGCTGTCATACTGTCAATATTTTTTTCCCTCCTCGAAATACATTTACGAAGTACGTTCTCTCCTTCACGATAACATTTAGCTCTAAATGTTTTTGTATTCTAGTAAGTTTTCAACACTCCAAATTAAATTTTCAATTTATGTTAATAATATCATTTGTTTCCTCTTCCAAAAACAGCTTTTTCATTCTTAAAAAGTAACCTTCTATTTCCGTTCTCCCTACAGTAAATGTATTTTTTTCCTCAAAATACTGTTTTTTGAGTTGTTTCATCCACGAAGTAAGTCTTGTTCATTCTCGAGGTAAGTCTTGTTCATTCACGAAGTAAGTCTTGTTCATTCTCGAAGAAAGTCTTGCTCATTCTCGAAGTAAGTCTTGTTCGTCCTCGAAGTAACTCTTGTTTATCCTCGAAGTAAGTCTTGTTCATTCTCAAGGTAAGTCTTGTTCATCCACGAAGAAAGTCTTGCTCCGCTTAACTAGGTCTTAGCAAAAATTTGTATTCAGCAAAGTAAGTTTTATTTGGTTTGAAATGAAAAAATTATTTAAAACAAAGATTAATACATATTGTAAGATAAAATTCCCCTCCGTAAAAAAAATAAGGGAGGCGGGAAGGACAGGAACCCCCCTTATGCCAAAATAGGTTACGTCTTTGGCATATTACAATTCTAGATAGATCTTAACTCAACTGTCTCTACTTAAACACTTTGGTACAACTAAATTAAATCTTTTTCTTTTCCGCAGATTTTTTACTCCAAGTTAATTCAACTGTCGATAATTTTTTTTCTCCTCGTAATAAATTTACGAAGTACATTCTCTCCTTCACGGTAACATTTAGCTCAAAATGTTTTTGTATTCGTCAAAACATTTTTGCATTCTAGTAAGTTTTCTACACTCAAAATTAAATTTCTATTTATATCAATACAATTGCATGTTACCTCTTAAAAAAAGCGCATTTTTGAAAAGTTTTTAAAAGGCTTTGAATGGGTTTGATACTAAACGATTAATTATTGATCTAGCTAAAACTTTGGCGCACAGTCATATTGTTACTCATCTCTATGTTCCGTCTACTACATGTTGGGCGGCAGGGAAGGGACGTAAAAAAAAAATTCTCGAATGGATATGTAGTAATTGCTCTTTATCAATAACACAATGCTAATTTTGAAAAGTTTTACGACAAGGCTTTGAATGGGTTTGTTACTAAACGATTAATTATCGATCTAGTTAAAACTTTGGCGCACGGCCATATTGTTACTCATCTCTGTGTTCCGTCTACTACATGTTGGACGGCAGGGAAGGGACGAAAAAAAAACTAGAATGTTTATGTAGTAATTGGTCTTTCTCAACAACAAAATGTTAATTTTAGTACAAGAGACAGTTTATTTCCAGAAAATTGTTCAATTTATACAATGTATAAATAAATAATAAATTAAAATTTGTATAAGAAATTTATAAACCAGCAATTTATTCAATTTCATTGTACAACCTAATGAAAACAAAATTAAACGTTTTAGAAAATAGAATTAAAATTTTAATAAACAATAAATTAACAAAAATACAAATCATGGTTTAAACTTCAAATTAATTAAAACTACATACTTTAACTTTAATTAAAGCATGATCAGTTTGTCGTAGCTTTTTTTGTTTTAGGTTCTGACGTTAGCATTACTTAATTATGACAGAATGTTTATTCAGAGGAACTTTCAAAATGAAACGATTCTAGTATTTTAACGAACAGGCCTCGAGTCAACATCATTTTATATTTTTCAGCCAAAGACAATACGTCTTGGATTACCCTCAATACATCTTCATCGTATTCCGTTAGCTCTTCCTCTTCATCACTTTCACTGCCTTCAGCTACGCAGAGATATGGTAGGTGATCAAGGAACGATAGCATTGTGACCTTGGTTACTCCAATCCTTGC
>JAQGAA010002475.1:0-12592 GCA_034696425.1 Isotoma viridis | reverse complement strand
CTTCACTTTTTCTTTGTTCTGCAAATTTTAACAGATAAAATATGCACAATTTAATAAAATTCCAAAATAAATAAATAAAAAACGACTAGCATTTGCTATAAAAATAATCTTTAATTTAAAAAAATTACCTTTTCAAGAGCAATCTTTTCTTCTGTTGTTCTGCCACTGCTGCATTCTCCTTCTTGGTTGGTGTGTCTACTTGAGGAAACGCTGATTTGGTCTGAGTCTTGATTAGAACCACTGGCAGTTGGTGATTCACGACCTAAGTTACAATCCACGTGAGAAATCCCTTCCAAAATTGTCTTAAGTTGGTTTACAAGAGCGCAGAAAACTGTCATCGCGAATCCCACTGCATGCGGCGTGTTCTTTGAGTCTGGAAATAAATTAAGAGTGTAAATGTTTTAGATTTATTTAATTGACAAGATTTGTACTCTAAACTCGTCCATAACCCGCAGTTATATTGATGTCTTAAATAGGAAAATAGGGCGTGAAAGGTTGACACAATTTACAAAAGTTGTAAGAACTTACTTTGCATCTGCAAACGCCAAACTACCATCACTGGAATGAGAGACAATTTGTAGAGAAGTTGATCATCCACGGCCGTGTCATAGGTTGCCATCCAATCGTAAAAATTGGCCAATGTCTCTGTGCAAACCTATAACAAACAGAAACAATGTTAAAAGGTTAATGCATTATAAATAAGTGACTTTTGACCTAATTGAGGGAACTCAGTGTATCGTACCTTTGCATATTTCTGTTGGTTACAATCTTCGCAAAGGAGAAAGAACAACATGGAAATAAATCCGTGACACATTACTTCATTCTTGTTTGGTTCTACTGAGGCTGGCAATCGGGCAAATTGTACAAGTTTCTTGTCTAACACTTGTCTCAAGTTGGAATACGCTCCTTCGTACGAAATCTTGGTCAACATGCTGTATATAAAAAATCAAAAATAGATCATTTAATAAACATAGAAATTTATTCTGAAAAATTCAAAAAACGAAACAAAAATGGATTTAAACTGAGGTAGAAAATGCATCTCACCTGTACAAATAGTAGTAGGCAGAATCAATTCCCCAGTTTCGTTCAGAATACACATTTCCAAGCTGATTTAGGGAAAGTCCTGAATTTGGATGGACCAAAAATGCCTAGGAAAAAAAAAGTATAAACAGAATATTAAATGAGGAATCCTTTGGCTGCTCAAGTTAAGTGAACTTTGAACAAAGAGTAGTAAAAAAAGCCAACTTACCTGAGTATACAATTCTCTTGCTCGATCAAAGAAGTTCGCTGGATCTTCTGAATCCTCTTTTTGAGTTGTTTTGTAAATATCTGTCAAGTATCTGTACAAATCTCCAATGTTAATCAAACACATGTTCATCAACTCCATCATGCTCTTTACGCCTTCCACCTCTTTATCTTCTGAAAAAAAATGTTAAAAAATACATTAACCAAATGAATTATCCATAGTCTTTGCTTTTTTCAAACGCACATGGGATTGCTAATCTAATGTCAAAGTTCAACCTTAATATTCTTTAAAAATAATGACAACTTACTGTCAGAGAGTTTCCTTGATTTTTGAACTAACTGCGTGATGTTATTTTCATGAAGAATTCCTTCCAGACATGATGGACGAGACATCAAAGGAGTTTCTTGGAATTCTTTTGACTGCTGGAGTTGATTTGTAAATAGATTTAGTTGTCCGATTCCATTTAGAAGATGCGCTTTGACATAAGCCAGTTGATAGGGTGTCCACGTGCCCTATAGTAGAAAAGTAAACACAAAGAGTAGGTTCAAGGGTCTGTCTGTTAATGTTCCTTTAAATAACAAGAATCTTGTCACTTTACCTGCTTGAGTCTTCTAGCTCGGACGATTACATCGTAGAAAACGTATCTCCATAATTTTTCTCGAACGTAAGAACCATAAGTGATTACAGAATGATCGAGTAATTTCTCACATAATGTTTTCACTTTGTTTCTTTTTTCCAAAACTTCAGTGGCAAATAATTGTTCTATTTTGGTGCATCTTGATGAACTCACTTCCAGTTGTTGGATCGCCACATTAAGTGATCTAAAAAAGGTAATTAAATATTAGTAAAGTAATTAAGATACTACTACTAGGATGCTACTACAGGTGACAGGGCAAAGGTCAAAAAAGGTTGTTTACTTACTCATGGATTTTTCTGGGTGACTCGAGTTCCTCCTGGCCTCTTGCAGGATTGTTTACGACGCTCAAGTCATCCAAGTCTTCGAATAAGAGGCTCATTTTGTAATTTTACGCTGTTTCTTTATCAAAACTTGTTCGATTGTTGCATCCTGCAATACACAAAAAATCATATAAAAATTAAGCACAACTTTGAATCAATGAAATCAATTTTGAATTCCTAATTGGCCCAACCACTTTCAACGTTTGATATTAGTCCATGTGGACAAGATAAAAGATGGGAGACCTCGTAATAGAACAAGTGAACACTTCTACTCCCTTCATCTTTCTTCCTTGATGGCTTTTCTAATCAAACTCCTTCCTTATAATATATAAATTTTGACAAGTACTTTTAATAAAGAGTTCAGAGTTGAACAGTAAAAGGTTAAAATTTACTGCCTAATTTTTACCCAGGAATAAAAAATACAAATGAAAGGATCAATTGTCGCCAAAGACAATTATATTTTTACTAGAGAAATACAAAAACGGATGTCTATAACAACAAATGTAAAAAAGTGTACTTGCGTTTATAGGCAACTGTAAGCTATGTGAAAGTTGCGTGAGCTTCTATTGTGACCTGTCAGCGTCAGCGTCACTTAGAGAATTCGAATGGTGTCGCTTCTGAATCAAGAGAATGTCCTATTAGCAATGGCAAAAAGGATTAGGTTACTTAGTATAAAATAGTTTAAATGGATAAGGGATTCAAATTAAATTGAAACTTTTATGAAACTGAATTCAAAACTGCAAGCTGTGTAATATTAATTGAATTTTCAAATGATGAGAAATTTTAGCTCTAACAAGGAAAGATTTGTGCGATTGGTAGGAGTCGTAGTTCGTAGTCGTCGTAGCTCTCGTTTGAATCGTCTTAATTAGCAAAAATAAATAATTTTATTGGAACTGTTCTTGCAAACCGAGGTTGAAGAGAGATATTGAGACTCGAGGGGGTTAGTTGATATGAATGTAGGTAGTACTAGTTATTAGTAACAACAATTAGTGCTAGGCTGAATTTTTAAGAATAGTCTGTATGAAATGAATGTTTATATGGAAGAATGTGGGAGAAAAGTGTAATAATTTACCGAATAAAACTAAAGCAAACATAATCTGAATATGAGGGCGGATTGACCGGAAACAACAAACTAACCCTTAATGAAAGACTATACAACACCCCGAGGTTTCTAAACCAATCTATGAATTATTTTTGAAACCCTTGTTGTGAGTCACCCAAGTCCTTTTAGATTAAACTATTGTAATTGGTAACTCCGCTGTGTTGCCTTTTAGCTTTCCACAATCACATTTAATAACCAGTGGGGGTCATCCCTTACTCTACGGTACATCTATCCCTTAAAAATTGAGTCCCTTTGTCACTAGTCTTTATAGCGTTGCCAACAAAAAATAGTGACATAATCGTCCCCGAGGCCCACAACTCTTCCCCATTTTTGTTTTATTAAAGGAATTCCAAAGTCAAAAATAATTGTTTTAGATTCTGGATTTGACAGAGGGAAGAAAGTGGGTGGTGGACGAAACGAAGCTCCATCCTACACGCTTATTCATCCTTGTTTTAATTGAACTTTGAATAATGTCAATTAACGCTTACACCCTCTTGACCCTCAAGGCACAAGGCCCTGAGCACTGAGGAAATGGAAAACTACCACTTACTTGTTCCTACACCTATTTTGGACACTTATTTCTCAATGAACAATACAGTCACTCAAACAACACAAACATTTAACATATGACATAATTGAAAAGTTAATTGCTGACCTGTGACCTGAAATGCTCCACGCTCTCTCTCTTCACTCTTGTCTCTGGTCAACTGTTGGTTCAGTCAAAAATTCAAAAGTTTGTTTAGCACAATAAATAAAAATCTTGTCACAGAATAATAAAATTTGATATTGGATGTCAAGGGCAAGGGTCAACCATTGTGAATTATGACGATGCAATGGGAATGGCCAGCAAAATGTTTATACAAATAATAAAATGATAATTAATCAGTTAATTAATGATTAAAAGAAAGAACAAAGAAAGAAAGGGCTTGATTTTGATTGTTAATTAGTTAATTACTGACTGTGGAGACTGTGGACTGTGAGTTTAGTTGGAATTTGATTGATTGTTTAAAAATATTGAACATAAAAATAATGAATAGTTAATTGTGAAATAAATAAAGACTTGAATGACGTATTTTTGTGTGCACTTACTTTTTTAATGGTTAAGGGGAGTCGGGTGGTACAGGCGGTGGTGGGGATATGTCTTCTGGAATAAATCCTTCCCAATTCACAATTAATAAAACTAACTCAGGAAACACAATAATAACTATAACTAACTTTAAACCACTTTACAACAGCATTAAATACGTTCGCACACGTTAAATAACATTGAAAGAGTTGGACACAAACAACGTGGCTTATTTTATTGCAACAAGTTCACCAATTTTTAATAAATTATTATACAGTCTAAACGAACAAAAACATTCGAGTGAATTCTGATCTTGGAAACTAAAAACATTCACTCTCTCAAATGATATAAGTCAGTGTCAGTGGTGGTACAAAAAAAGACGTTTTTTCTACTATTTGGGCCGTTCATTAACCATGTGCAAATGTTTTTAGAAAAAGTTTAACCTTGATCGTGCTTTAAGTAAGGGAAATACTTTGAAATTTGTATTATCCGCGGTTGTAGTTTACGTTTAATTAATTTTTATTTTTAATTAATTTAATACAATTAAATGGATTTAGGAGTGGGATGTGGAAGTAGAGTGACCTTTAACCTTTGTACTTTTCTGAATATTGAAGATTGAAACACATGATTGATGAATGGCCTTTTCTTCTTGTTTTTAATATTTTTCTTGGAGTTTCACGTGGTATTTGAATCACTTCTTGTTACAAAACTAGCACCGCGCAATTGAAATTGTTATCTTAATAAGCTTATCACGACGATTACAGATAAGCTTGCGAAGAATAATCTGGATTGGATTGATAAGATCATTTTGAAATTTAAAATATGAAATTGTTTAAATACCCTTTGCTTGGGAGGATTTAAATTTAAAATAAGGGATTCTGTTGTGACTGTGAGTAAGTTTCATAATAAACACATAAAATCGTATTTTTTCCGTATTTTTATCGTATTTTTCCAAATTTGAAATTACGGTGCTTTGAAAGATGTTATTCATATTTTGTGTTTTGATGTTACCTTTGACCTTATTTTAATACCTGCTTGGTGCTCCACGATCCAAACAGAAATCAAAATAAGGTCAAAGGTTGAAGGTTATGTGTTATGAGAAGAACTTGGCTAATTTTAATGAGACCTTCAACCTTAATTACAAATAATTAATTATTTTTGTGTTTGGATTTTAAATTGCAGAAAAGAAAGCTGTGACCTAAAGAGAGAAAAATGGTTTTCCGAATTCTGATGCGTTTTTTGGCAAACAATCCACAACTAATTCAAAAAATGGCAGATTCTTACCCGATGCGAAGAGCAGCTCAGTTCACTGTCTATTTATTTCATAGATCAAAGTCAGTTCTTGAAGATAAAAATGTTAAACAAAAGGCCCTTCAGTTTAAGGACACGTTTTCTAAGGAATTGAAGAAAGAATGGGAGAAATCCAGAGGGGGTGGACCTGGCTCAAAATTCTAGTCGCTGTAGTCTACTTTTGAATCACGTAGTTTAAGAAATGTATCGAAAATTTTGGTATTTTTGAGCTAGTCCTCTTGTAAAATATCAAAAAAGTTGTTGAATTATGCTTCGTATCTGTATTTCGGGGTCAGTTGGGTTGGGTGGTTAGGTCACAGTCCTTCGCGCATAATAATGTCGAAAAATAATCGATTTTGTAAAGCTTTTAAGAAAGAGTATGTCATAATTCAAAATCTTAAATAAAAAACGCTATAAATCTCCAAGAAGCTCGAATAAGTTGCAAGATCTTTCTTTTTATTCATGAGTTTCATTTTTTCATTTCATTTCTTAAAATATTTAAAAAGCTACCACTATCTATTTAGCTATATAGGTAACTAGATTGGGATTTTTACAAACTACCCAAACTTTAATCTTTAAATTTAATTAATTAAAGTAAATGGAGGTAGATAAAAGGATTGTACATAAATTCCGCACAAAATAAGTTATAGTTAGGTAAAAGTTTCCAAGCGTCACTGGACTGGACGCTTGGTTTCTGTAGAATGTTAATCGTAGAGATCATGTTGATAAATTAAAATAAGTGTAAGGATCATTTATAAATGACGCTTGTGTGCTTTTGCACGTGCAATTCTAAATAAAATGCCGTGACAAGTGTTTTTTTATAATTAGGGACGGGATTTATAGATAACTCTTGGATTTTACGTTAATTTCAGTTAATTACTTTTTGTTAGAGAAACGATGTAGAAGAATAGTGATTATCCAGTAAATAAAAGTCCAGGCTATTGATGAGACGAATCCGTACCAGACTGAAGGATGAGTTATGGGCCATCCACGTGTTACTATTGATCTCATTGACTCACAAGCCATTGTACAAGGAAGGAGGTAGCCGAGGTAGCGTAAGCTCATTGGCATTCCTTCGATTGGCCACACCATTCCTAAATAGGGAGAATGCAAATTTTAAAGATTTTTTTTGAAATTAAGAAAAATTTTTGATTTTATGAACGGTCCTTTTTTTACCTGCAAGTAACAAATTCGGAAGAAATGATCCGATTGCAAGTAAAACTGCTTCTATTTCTTCTTTACAAAAGGATGCGATGAGGAATCCTACAAAAGAGAGTTAAGAAAAATTGTTTAAGCGTTTTAAGCGTCTTTCTTAGCATTTGATTCCGTTTGTATTGTGGTTTTTACCCATGGACATTCCTGCAATCCCGACTACAACAGACAAAGCGATGGCTAATAAAGTCGAACCCATGATTTCTATCTTGAAGACTAAAGTAAAAATGAGAAAAGCGAGACCAGCTTGACCTAAAAGGACGAAAATGTTTGAGATGAGATATGACATCATTATTTCTAGGCTTGTCACTCCTGACACAAGGGATCGAGCTAAAGTTCCGGATTTATTTTCGGAGATGTAGGATATTCCACTGGAGCATAAGGGGAAGAAAAACAGGAGTCTGTGTAAAATCATAAAAAAGAGTTAGTGGCAGTGGGGGTTGGATACAAAATGTCAAAAATGGTTTTTCTTTAACCCCATAAGAACGCTTGGAGCCATGAATTCGCTGAAACTTGTTTCATCTGACCCGTACACTGGTTTCTTGAACTGTGAAACAAAGAGATATTCTATAAGCGTATTCTGAAGCGTATTGTTTATGTGACCTTTTGACCTTATTGTAAAGCGTACTTACATGTAAAGGAAGTTCACCTTCCCTTGGATCGGTTTCGCAATCTAAAGCAGTTGCTTTCATGAAGTTTTGGTAAACGTCAAAGAATATTTTTTGCGCTGTTTGGCCGATTTGTTTGTCTATTTAACAAAAATGTGTAAGTTAAGGGTTTGTAAAGTTAAATGCTGGAAAGTTTTACGTTATTTATGAATGAATAGAATTAATTACTGACTTGACATATCCATTTCGAAAGTGATTCTTGATCCATCAATCGTTTCGTTTGGTAACTCATTTGAAATTCCATTGTACAAAGCTCGATCCACAACGTTTGCGGAATAGTTTTCAGGAAATGATATGTAACCCCAGAGATGACCTTTGTTTATGTCAGCTAACGCTTCTGATTCCGTTTTGTATCCGATCTACAAAGAGAGAAATTCGGGAATTATAGGAAGCGTAGGAGGAGGAATTACTAAAAATGATGAAATTACCAGTTTAATAGATTCATTGGGAAGAAGCTGAAGATAGCGACAACTTAGGAAATAAGGCCAAGTGCAGTTTTCAACCGGGGAACAAATCGGATGGGATAAATTTAAGTCTGGTCGTTCATAATTTACAACTCCGAAATTCAAATTCTTCGGTTCTGGTCCAATTGCAACGCAAATGAGAATTACTTGGATAGACGGGACCAGGAAAATGAATCCTAGAAACCTGGAATAATTGCAAAAACCCGAATCGGTTCAAATTTTTTTGTACTTATTTTAAGTCGGGAGAACTTTGAACTCACCAAAGATTTCTTATGAGAACAAGAAAGTTCTTAAAGGTCAAGGCTTTTAGTCGACACAGTGAATCCAAAAAGTCCCGTCTCCAGTTTGAATTTTGGGTTGAAGAATATTCCAAAGATTCCAGTTTGCTTTTTTTGGTATTTTTTCCCAAAGAGTTTTTCCAGGGATCTTCCAAAGGAATGAATGAGGGTTTAGTGGGTGGAGTGATCACTTTGCCTGGTTTCCTTTGTTCTTTTGGAAGAGATGTTGTTGAAGCGGAAGAAGGACTTAAGGGCTGCTGTTCATTCATTTCTGCATTGTCTTTGCGGCATAATTGAAGGACAACTTGTTCCAAAAGAGGAACTCCGTACTCTTGCATTAACTCTTCTGGCGATTTTTCAACTAAGAGACGTCCGTTTCTCATTACTCCTACCTGTACAAACAATTAATTACAATTAGTGGGTTAATTAGTTAATTAATTAGCGAAACAAAAGTTAATTCGCTTCGTTTAAAAACTTTTTTTGTCTTACCATGTGGGATTGGCGAGCTTCTTCGATATAGTGAGTTGTAATTATCACAGTTGTCTTCCTTTTTGAGACCAACTCGCATAAATGATTCCAAATACTAATGAGAGTAATAAAGGGTCAAAGGTTAAATACAAAGAACTTTTAATTAATGAATGATCAGTTTACTGCTTAATTAATGAATTTACCTTTCTCTAAGAAGAGGGTCGACTCCAACGGTCTGAAATTAATTAATTAAAGCTCAAGTTAATCATCTACATTGCAAGAAAATAATTAGGATAAATGATTAGGGTTAAAAATTAACTCACAGGTTCGTCCAAAATGAGCAAGGATGGATTGTGGAAAATTGCCAACGCAAAAGAAACTCTTCGCTTTTGTCCCCCACTAATTAAAAATTAACAAAGGGTTTAATAACTAATTGCATTGAACTTTGACCTTTAATTATGTGACTGAAATTGCTATAAAAGATACCTAAGGGATTTGACAAGCCTTGAAGCTTTCGGGAGTTCAATCAATTTCAGAAGAAATTCCATACTGGAAAGGATTTTGGATCTGGACATTGAATAGAGTTGACCATAATATAGGAATGATTCTTGGATCGTGAATTCCGTGTACAGTGAAAGTTCCTAAAAATAATTTTTCAACAAGTTTTGATTTTTTCTTTCAGAAATTTTGAAGAAATTTGAAGAATTGATTTTTATTGATGATACCTGAGGCATATAGCCGACCATTCTACCGGGAATTCCACTTTCCTTTGTACCCGGTGGAGCTCCAAATACCCGAATTTCTCCTGAGTTCAATCGGGATAATCCAACGCAGCATGAGAGAAGGGTTGTCTTCCCACACCCACTTGATCCTAGCAAGGAATATCTGTGTGGGAAAATTAATTAATTAATTAATTTAATTCTAAAGTTTAAAGGTTAAAGGTTAAGTCGTTAAGTGTTTTAATTTCAAAAAGCTTTGCTTACATTGATCCAGACTGGACAGTCATGCAAAAGTTGTTAAGAACAGGCTGGAGCAATTTCTTGTAAGTTTTGTTGGCATTTGTGACGACGACTGCGGGTGAAGTCCATTTGGGATCGAGGACACTTAAGGTTGGACGACAGACTAGAGTGTTGTTGTTCTCTGGAGTGGCACAAGGCAGTTCAAAGTGCAGAGATTGACCTGGTGGAGGTGACGAATCTCGAGGGGATTCTGGGTCATTTGAAGGGTCGTACCCGTTGTTTCGCATTTTGGACTTAAGGGACTTAGTTGAATTTCAATTTCGAAATTATTTAAAAAATAAGATATTACAAGAGACTGAGTTCTTTTTCATAAGGTCAAAATGTTTAAAATTTAGGATTTAAAAAAAAATTAGTGTCTAAATGACAAAACCTAAAAACCAATTTATTAGCTTGGACTTTCGAGTTGACTGTGAGGAGGCTAGAAAAATAAAAAATGTCTGACGATTTCAATAGAATTTCTTATCAATTTTGGAAATTAGAATACAATTTTTCCAAGCTATATTAATGCTATAATATGATATAAAGTGTTTCAAGAACTGACTATATCCTTGTGTGTTTTATGGAATGAATAGAAGGAGAGTCCAGCTTTAGAAGAAGAGGATTGAAACTGGATAGAAATTACAGAATAAAATATCACTAGCAGCAAGTATAATCATTCCATGAAAGGTATAATAACTGTTTAATTTTTCATGGAATTTTAGCTATGCAAATTGTTCTGATATTATTATTGCATATAGAGAGTGGAGTGAGTGGAGTCTGGCTGTGCATGTGGATAATGTTAGTTGTAAAAGCAAAAGGACATGATGTGATAGCCATTCTCAACAAAAGAGATTAGGAATTGTAATTAGCATTTTTATGTTCAATTTAAAATCATTAAAAATTAAAATAATGAGGGGAGATGATGGGTAAATCTCTCTCTCCAGGTAGTACATCTAATTCACTATTTTTACACGTTTTTGGTTCATTCATAAATTACATACGATTGAATGTTGAAATGAAATTATAGTTTTATTTATTAATCTTTGTGGTGTTAATTTAGAAATGTCGACAGTGCGCAGTGTATAAATTCATTTACAGATAATTGAATTGAAATTTGGTATCAATTAAGTCGCCTAAATCATAAGGATTGTTCAGAGTTTTAAATGAATTGATTGTAGGTTCTTATAGCGTGGATTTGTATGTAGACCATTGATGGATTTAGCGTGAGGAAAGGCAGTTAGTTAGTTAATGTGTGTAGCATTTAAATTTTTAAATTATGAAGGTTATACTTACTATAGAGTAAAATTCTAAAGGTAAGAAATAATGAGTTGAATGTAAAGACACTATATGGCTATTTAAATATTTAAAGAGAGTCTCATTATTCTTCTTTTCTCGCTCTCTAAGACAAATAATAAATATTATTGTTTCATGGAATTTAAAACTTAATCATAACTGTTGGGATGACTTGATGCCATCACCAAAACAAATGCTCATTTTAAAAAAGGTTAGTTAATGTTTGTAGGATTTTTCCACTAAATCGTACATCAATTATACATTCTTATAAAGTAAAGAATTTTTATTTTTGTCATTGTTTAAAGTATTTTTCCAAATGTTCCGTATTTTTTGCCATTCTGTCGAATCCCTATTGGTTTAGTATGATAGTGTTCAATTAGTTAGAGTTTTGGTAACCATTCACCGTGTTTTGTTTGCGTTTTTTGTTTACTTTTAGAATAGTTGCATTTAAATACTTATTTAATACAAATAAATGTTTACATTGAATCTTGATACGTAATCAAAAGGAAATTTGTATTTAATTGAAGGTTTTTAACATTAGACAAGTGTCATTTGAATGAGATGCTTTTGAAATTGTTATTCAAAAGGAAGTCATGCTTTCGTTTGGTTTCAAATGAAAATATTTATACAAAAGGTGTAAGTGCATGGGTATTTTTATATTCAAGTTGTTATTTATTCACATTTGATAATTACAATGTTATTAACGATTGAATTAAACATAAATACGAAAACGGTAATTTAGTAACGTAAACAAATTAGTTGAACAAGGCAGACAGGATGTTGACGAATGACATTTTGTATTGAAAATAGATTTAAAATAAGTTCATATTTCCTGTTTCATTAAACTTTTTGATTTAATTAGTACAACAAAGTTATTTTAATTGTTCGGGTTGCTTAAGACAATGTGATCTAACTCTTTTTACAATTTAAGATGAATATTTCTAAAAAAAATAGTTAGGAAATTTAATGTTTCTATTAATTGGATTCTTTAGTTGATATAACTTCAAAAGGAAATAATTAGTTTATACAAGTAATATTCAAGTTAAAAAGAATTTGAAGTTTTTTTACACACAAAATAACTAAATAAATTATTTACATTTTTTGTATAAAAATATTATAGTAATTTAAATTGGTTTTTTAAAATAGTAGATCAAAACTTGAACTTTTAGTGATTAATTTAGTGATTTAATCTTTAAGTTCTTTTTAATTTTAGTATAATTTATTTCTTATTAGTAAACCGGTGTGTGAGAATTGTGATAATCCAGTAGAAGATAATCCATCCTGTTGTTGATACAAATCCTAGCCATACCGGAGCGTCAGTTATGGACCAACCTCTTGACACGATTGACCTCATTGCTTCACATGCCATTGTGCATGGCAGGAAGTAACTTACGTATTGCAGTATTTGGGGCATTGACTCGATTGGCCAGAACATTCCTGAAATTTAAAATTATTAATTAATATTTAATTTTTAATTAAGTTTTAATTTATAAATTTGAGAAATTATTGTTCATACCTGCAAGAAGTAAGTTTGGCATGAAAGTTCCCAT
>JAQGAA010002474.1:0-12593 GCA_034696425.1 Isotoma viridis | reverse complement strand
TTTTAAAAAGTTATCGTCACACTTTTTTAAATCCAATTTTCGAAAATCTTCAGGGCTTGTCTACTCTAGATATTATACATGTTAGTATCTCTATGGTTATTATGAGTAGTATGAAACAATTGGGAAAAGTCCTTGCAGAAATTAATAGTTTTATCTGAAGTTTATGCAAATCTATGCCTATTTTAGTTTAAAATACAAGGAGCACAATTTAATTTAGTACTTTAATGCCCAAATGCCATTCGTATTGCCCACTTCGTAAAATGTCTGGTAAAAAAGTGATAATTTAGCATATAAGTTAATAGTTTTTGAGAAACTGCTAAAATCCAAGTGCAAGCACCTAATGAATGGGAAGTCTGCGTCTATTCTCAATTACTACCTGTACGCATTTTACGACTGCATTGGGTGTGACTCCTTATTTTTGTGACACTTTAATACAAAATATACAAGGTAGTCGGTACGTAAAATGAGACAATCTATTTTAGTCAAAAACCTCATCTTGATATTTCAAATGCAAATTCCACTCTGATTTGCATCTCACTGTGACAATCCATTCAATATGATACGGATCCGTTGAGATTGGCATTTTGCTTTATTTGCATTCCTTCGTAGAATGCTAACAGGTATGTTTGTGGTGGTGTCTTAAAGGGTGGCTCTAAAATCACTATTTCAAGTGTCAGGGATATAAATGGAACCTACCTTCCAGATATTTTACAAGAGACTTGCCTCGCTTAGTACTTAACAGGGTACATATATCTATTTAATACCAGACGCTACTGCATAAGCTACACCGTGTTGACTTTGCTTTGTAATAAAACTTATTCATATTCTTCATTTTAGTAAAACGGTGAATAATGGAAAAATCATAACACAGGAAGGAGTCTTTATTATAAACTCAAGTATGCGTTAGTACCTAATCTTCAAATGCAGCCAAATCCCCCAAAAACAAACTTCTGAGAAAACGTAATATTTCGTCTCTTATTACAAAGTATATTCTTTGAAATGCAACTATATTATTGAAATTGAATGCAGAGTATAAACAATGTCAGAATCGTACTACAGGCCTGAAACGTGAAAAATATAATGTTTGCTCATCAAAATGTACTGAATGTAAAAAGTTGAACATATTTTACCCAGTTTTAAAAACTAAATAAATAGATTAGTTCACCGAAGATAAAAAAGAAAAATCCAAATTGAAATATCCGTTTCCAGAGAGTCCGACTGGGTGTAACATCGAAACTTCTTGGAATATTAATTGCAAATCAGAAGCATTTATTTCTTTTCGATTTTCAGTCTCTTCAAACCACTCACGGATACTTCCTACCTGCAATTTTTACATCTCAATAATTTCGATTAATATAAGAAGAATATAATAATAAGATGACCCAGTTATTGTAATTATCTTCCAAAATTAATCTAAATTTACCTATAAATATATGCATCATGTACTTCTTACCTGTTTCGCAGCATCAGCAGATAGAAAAAGAGCAATGGAACAACACAAAAAAGTATACCCCCATACAACCATAGCCCAAGTGGTATTTCGTCTGTCTATAATTTGTGTTGAATTATACAGCAACGCTTCAGCTACAAACATAAATACAACAATCCCCACAGCGTCGTTAAGCAATCTTGACATTTTTTTCAATTCTCCATACATTCTCAGTACTTCTGAACTACGCATTCTTAAATTGGAATTTGATTCAGCATCCGCTAATGATTTTGCCTTAAGATTCAACTCCATTTTAATCTTGATCGCAAAATGCTTCGAAGGAAGCCATACAGTAAAGGCACTCATGATCGTAATCAAATCCCCGTAAAAACCCAATGCTTGTTGGCAAATCTGGATAAATAATTCGAGGAAACCAAGCAACATTTTCGGCCACGCCGGTTGACAAATAAATACTACGAAATTGACAACTCCAAATACATGAGGGTAATCATTCAAAACAAGCTGTAAGAAAACAGGAGCAGACTGGGTTAAAGAGAACTCCCTCAGAATAAAAGAGGAAATGGCACCTAGAAAATAGACACCGTAGATCACGTATATTATAATCGAGCTTCTTCCAATCTGCAAATATTTAAAGTAAAATAAGCAAATTCACATGGATAAGCCACAAACGAGTAACGCGTGGAAGGATATCTAGTTCATAGTTCATACCATGTAAAAAATGCCAGAATGACGCCAACAAGAATTGTGAAAGTGAGTGTGAACAAAATTCATAAGTTTTAAAATTTCATTCTGTTTCGTCCACAAGACTAGGACAAGGCTGGAATAGTAAATGAAACTCATGACTCTCAACAAAACCAGTAAATAATCCACAGGATTTGTACTTAGCTTTGCTTCTAATGATGCGGTAAACTTGCAAAAGAATTTAAATAGGCTTGCTGTGTGAACAATCCCACAAATAACCTGGGTACATTTTAAAGGTATTAGACAACGTTAACAATGAACTAATTTAAGTTGTCCATAAAATATTAATGATCAGAATTTACGAACCTTTTGCAAGGAATTCGTATGCAGACGAACACTTCGGCTGACGGTGATACCACCAATTACATCATTTTTGTATTCAAATCGATATGGAAATAAAAATAATTTATATCCAAAATTAACACAAAACCATATTATAAAGTTGTGGTAAAATGTTTCAAACACTTCAACAGATTTTGGTTGAACGCTTTGAATGGGTATGAAAATACCCATTATCATTTTTATTAGTTATTCAAAGTTTTAATCACAACTCTATGGGTAAAATTTTCAGGGTATATTTTACACACTGAAAGTTTGTAATTTTTATAGAAAGTGCGTTTATGACAAATGGTTGGTGAGTGAATTTGTCAGAAAGTTAATTGAGAGTTAAATGAAGAAAGTATATAGTGAAAGCACTTTCTTAATTTCAATAATTTCGCTTTTTCGTGCATTACAAAGACAAACCTTCGACAAATATTATTTTAACTTTATTAATTTTGACACTTAACCCAAGAATCCTGCCACACAGGTTTATTCTTTTTGAACGATTACAGTTTTTGCTAACATTTCAAATACATTTTAATAATATAATGGAAACCTTTCAATATTGACCAAAAAAGCTTTTGCACGCAAAGATATGAAAGGTTAAGTGCAAGAATTAATCATTTTAGTATTAGAAATGTTACTAGTTACTAATTTATTGTTGGAATTTTATGTTTCAAATGGCTTTGCATTTTAGTTATTTTCATTAGAAAAAGAACTCTGCACTTTGCATTATTAAACTTATGAAAATCTTCTAATGTAATGATTCTAATTCTTAGAATTTTTTTTCATTTTCTTCTCACAATTAGATCTTTGGACAGTTTTGCTCAATAAACACCTAGATTATATTAAATCGAAACATTCTCGAACAAGTGAAGGTCCAACACTTTTCTATAGAGACTCCTCCTTATATAGAAGCGAAATAGAAGTGAAAGTAAAATCAACATACACTCGTAGCATTTCGTCCTCAAATGAGAATTGGAACTGACTCAAATGATTTGATGACTGACTGAATCAAATGACTCATTTATGATGGTAATTTAAAAAAGTTCGGTTTGGCTTGAACAATTATGATCAGAGACACAACAATTAATTTCTTTCATAAACACATTCTGTTTAGCTTAACTGGCATAACCATATTTGAAGGGAATGAAACTTAACTGTATATACAATAAATTAATGCAATGAATGGTAATAAATAAGTAAGTTGATTTTTTCTCTCTAAAGTTTATGCTCCAAAAATAAATCTAGTTGTCAATTTTATACTATTTTCTGATTACTGCTTCTCAAACTGGACACAGAGAATAAAAAACGTGAGGATTGTCCCACAAGCCTAATGAAATATAAAAAGTGACATTTCAACTATTATAAATTCTCTTTCTTTAAGAAAACGTGTATTAAAAACATGAAAAATATCAAATTAACTTACAGATGATACAAACGCAAAATCCAAACTAAAATATCCATTCCCTGAGAGCCCCACAGGATGTACATTACTCAATTCTTGAAGAATTAGTTGCAAATCACAGCTATTGATTTCTTTTTTATTTTCTGAGTTGTTAAACCACTCACGAATAGTTTCCACCTGCAATTTTAGAGTTTTGAATAATTTAAGTAACAAAATTGCTTGCAATTACCTACATGAGTTCGTATTTTTAAATGTCATTTTTAATTCAATTTAAAAAACAATAGTGTACATTTGTAAATAATAATATTATACCTGTTTGGCAGCATCAGCGGATAAAAAAATCGAAGAGAGAACACAAATAAATGTATAACCCCAGACCATCATTGACCAAGGAGTATTCAGTCTGTTCATAATTTGAGTGGAGTAGTACAACAAAGATTCGATCACAAAGGTTAATACCACAAGACCCATAGCGTCATTTAGTAATCCCGAAAGTTTTTTCAATTCCTCAAACATTCTCAATATTTCTGAGCTCTCCGTTTTCTTAAAGTTAATCTTTGATTTAGATTCAGTTTGGGAGTTTTCCATAAGTTTTAATTCGAGTTTAATTTTATTCGCAAAATGTTTCGAAGGAAGCCAAATAGAAAGGGAAGACATAATCATAATTAAATCTACATAAAAACCTACAGCTTCGTGACAAATTTGAAAGAATACTTCAAGGAAACCAACTAGCATTTTAGGATATGAAAGTTGACAAATAAATATTATAAATTTTTTAAGTCCAGATACACGAGGGTAATCTTCTAAGATGAAGTGTAGTAAAACTGGGGGTTGACTGGTCGAAGAGTATTCTTTTAACATTAGAGTAAACGCTACCCCAATAAAGTACACGAAATGAATTAGGTAAATTATGGACTGATTTCCAATCTGGGAAAAATGCAGAAAATGTTATTGATTGTGTGAGAGAGAAAGAACTTGAATTATTTGTAATTGTTTGTATTACCATGTACGAAAGTCCAAGATGGTTCCAACAAGATTTCCGAAAGTGAGTATGCAAAAAATTCATGAATTTTAAAATTGCATGCTGTTTGACCCAAAGAAATCTGACTACAGTAGAGTAATATACGAGTGAAGTGACACTTCTTAAAACCCTTAGGTAATCAACAGGATTGTTGCTTAAGTCCATTTTCATTGTTATTGTCAACATTGGGAGAAACTTCAATAAGCAGGATGTATGAACGATTCCACAGATAACCTTGCATAGAATACAAGTTACGGAGAAAAGGTTTATTTTTATGAATTTTTATGGTAAGGGTAAAATTAACTTAATTTGCGATTGTATACCTTTTGAAATTGGGAAGTGTGGAGAACAACGGTTCGGCTGCAGTTTAGCCGTTTGCCACTGACTTTTTCGTATTGGAAACGATATGGAAATATGTATAATTTGTAACCGAAGTTAGCACATACCCAAATAAAGCTGTGGTAAAAAGTTTCAAAATTCGTTACGAAAGGCATATTTGTTTTATTATCAACAAACATTATTATGCTCAAAATTCAAGTCATATTTCAAATTAAATTATTTTAAGTAGGTTTTACTCAGCTTTATTCAAAAATTTATAAATAATAATATATATGGTTTTCATAAGATTTATAAAAGTGCGATTCTTCATCTAAAGTATTCCAAAGACTACTTTAACTAAATTGAAATCAATTTAATAGTCATGATTGAATAAGCGAGTTGAACTTTTTGAGTGCATTAGTTTTCCTAATTTCAATTAGATTAGGTGGTTTATTAGTTATTTCGTTATTTGAGAGACGAGAGACCATTTAAGAGTATTTAGCTAATATTTGTATAATATAATAAATAATTGTTGGCTGACTAAAATTTTTCTACGCTACGGTTCAAAAGACTTGCTAAAAATTCACACTAATTGAATTTAAATTGATCAACTAATTGATATGATGTCACATGTCAGTCAAAATGTACTCTAATTGATATTGGTAGTAACTTATCAAATTAGCTTATGCAACAAATTAATTTATATGAAAGTAGTTGAAAGCACCTTACGATTACGATATGAAAGGTTTGAAAAAACTCATCTTATCTATTTATTATGATTTAGACTCCTTTAGTTTTGAGAAATTAAAGTTGCTTGAAACGACAATATTAACTAATCATAATTTGGATGTTTTAATGATGATTATTTATGACATATCAAACCAAAACCATGATTGAAAATATAAAATACCAAGAAAAGGAATCAGTCAGTACAGTAGTAGAGCCAGTGCCAGTGCAGTAGATTCTCATTCAGTTTGACTAATGCGCATGGGCAAGAATGAAAATAACTTTGAAGCTTAAACAATTGCTAAATTAATTAAAAACACACTTTAAATAAACCTTCTTTCAAATTAGTGTTTAACAATTCGAACCCTTATAAACCCTTTTCCAAAAAATAAAAACGCCAAAATAAATAGACTTAAAAAAATTTCCATAAGTGCTCAAGGCCAATTACGACCTGCGGACAGGAAATAAGCTTAAAATTTTTAGGGATATTTTATTACTAAAACATTTTATTTTTGCTACTGCAACTTCAACCAGATCAAACGAAATGCAATAACAACGTGGGAAAAAATTAAAGATATTCCACAACAACCTATCAAAATGAGCTCTAGAAATTACATTTTTATTTGACTTTTATGCATTAATAAAGTAACAGTTTTAGATATGAAAAACGCAAGAAAATTGGCACTCTGATTAGACATTTAAAATGAAAAACCATAAGCATTTTCTAGTGTGTATCTAAAAGCTTTGACTATTGACTACGACTCAATAGTACAACTAATTGATTTAGCATTTGATTTAAATAAGTTTTCAAAGAAATATTTCCTTTTACTACTGGCCTCTGAATTGAATGCAGAGTATAAAGAATGTTACAAGATATCCGCATGCCTGAAATTATTCAAATTATTTTATACTTTGAAAATTGTCTCAAGTTTTATGCTTTCAAAATAGATTTTATTGTTAAATTACAGATGCCAAGGAAGAAAAGTCCACTGTAAAAAATCCATTTGCGGACAATCCAATGGGTCGTACTATTGTTATTTCTTGAATCAAAAGATGCAAGTCCGACGTTTCGATCAAAGTTCTATTCTTTACATCGCTAAACCACAACCTTAGGCTTTCAATCTTTAAAACAAAATTTTCAAAAGTTTTGTTTGCTTTTCGTAAATAAAATGCAAAAAGGCAAAATATTATTTGCTTCGCAGATTTAGCCGTAACTTGCTTAAATAATAAAAATAAAATTCAATAACATGATGACACATATGGGCAACATTTTTACCTGCTTGACCGCATCAGCAGAAAGAACAAGTACAAGTCCACACCAGATAAAGGTATTAATTAGAATGGCATTTGAGACAGTATTGCCTACGTCGGATACTTCGGTAGAATAGAAAAGCAGTGTTTCCACAAGAAAAATAAATACCAATGGTCCTACACAGTCGTTTAGAAGTTCGGACAGTTTTTTGATTTCTTCGTACATCATGATCACTTCGGAGGTTTGAAATCTATTAAGTGGGACTTTGTTGAACTCTGACATTTGACATTTTGGTTTTGTCGCAACTGCCTTTTCTTCCTGTCTGATACTTATCTCTTGTCTAAGGGGTTATCAATTAACATTATAAACTATGACATAGAAAGCATAGACAATAAGGATGATGATAAGCAACATTTAACGTGAGTTATACTTTATGACTGTGGATAAATGTTTGGATGGAAGCCATATCGTAAAGGATAACATGAGCATTATAATATCTGTGTAGAACATCATAAATCCATGACATATTCTGGTCAAAGTTTCAAATAATCCAATTGATATTTTAAACCACGATGGAAAATTAAGAATTTCCTTCACGTAACTTATGATCCCTGATGCTGTGGGGTAATCTTCTATGAAGAAATGAAGAACAATTGGAGGCTGTTCTGTCAAGGAATATTCTGTGGTGAATATGTGAATTATGATTATGACAAAGTAAAATCCGCATAATAGCCAGATACTTGACTTGTGGCCCACCTGCGTAATTGTTATTGAAAATATCAGAAAAACTTTTTATTAAAAATATAAACATGATACATTTTTTAAACAAATTCTACATCGAGTAAAAAACAGAAAAACAAAACAATTATTCAAAACAAAATAAAGTGACAAGTAATAAATTTTTGATTTATGAATTGGCAAATTATGCAATTAATTACCAGGTAAGCCTTTCCAACATGATGCCAACAAGGTTTGCGGAATTTGTTATGCAGAAATTCCATAACCTTGAGCATATCTTGGGATCTCGTCCATAGAAATTTAATAAGATTGACATGAAAGACAACTGAGCAACAAACGCGCAATGCTATCAAATAACTCACTGGATTTGTGTCAAATGTCATGCTTAGTTTTACTAAGAACTTTTTCCCGTATTTTAAAAGGTTGACAATGTGGAAAGATAGACATATCATCTGTAGTGAGTTATTGAGTTTATATGAAATTAAAAATGAAAATTTTATTAGAGTTGAGAAAGGATAATAATTAGAATTTATTTATATGCTTATTATTAAGATTACCTTATGAAAGGTAGAGGTATGAAGTACAACATGCTTATTTACCCCTAGTCCTTGGTATTTAAATCGAAATGGAAAAAAGAATAAGTTGTATCCACTTGCAAAACAGATCCATATAAAGTTATGGTATGATGTTTCAAAAATTGAGAAAGAAGCCAATTTTCCCCAAGGGTAAAAAATGAGGGTTTGTTTCGTATTTTTTGGTAAAGTTTGAGACATTTTTGATTTCTTCAGAATGTCCTTAGTACTGTCGGTGTTGATCTGAAAACAATGGTTTAAAAGGTTGGCTTTAAAGACATGAATTAGCTAATGCACCGTCTTTGTATCGTTCCTAAAAACACCTTAAGGAAATAGTAACTTTTTAAATAAATTAAATTGCTAGGAATCGTGTAAATATGAATAAATATGAATCATAATCATAATATACGCCTAAGTTTGATTATATATACATTTTTTATCACAGTTTACATTAGACCAGTCTGCTGCTGGACATGTAGATAAAGAAGTTACATCGCAAAGTCGATTGGTTGTAAATTGCTTTGCTATTTCCTTTTATCACTCTCCGAAAAAATTCTAATACTACAAGTTGTGATATTGTAACGAGTTCTCGTCTTTATTAAAATGGATTAAAGCTTTATGAAGGTCGTAATTTTGCCAGGCAGGTCAAAGAGTAAATCACACAGCTCAGTCAGCACAGGAAATAAATCTTCTTCCAAAATTAATTAATGTTGCTTGCGACGTCAGTAAATTTTGAAATAATAACATTTAAATCTAAAAGTAGTTTGAGCTAAACAGTAATTATTTTTATAATTTTGTAGAGAATGGTAATGGATGGGATATTATTTCATAATCAAAAATTTATTTTAAAAACTTATTTTTATCAAACGCATAAAATTCTTTAGTTTTAAGAAAAGAGATAATTAAAGTCAATCCTTTTCATACGCACAAAACAAAAAACAACAGACAAGAAGTAAGCTAAAAAACTTTAACCTACTTATTGTCTCAAATGTTTTCCCTACAATTGACATTGATATGATATAATTAAGTCAATTTGCGCTGCAATTAAGATATTACAAGCGAAAGTGCAAAAAACACGAATTTACAGTAAGAAAAAATAATTCAATGATATTAACATAAATTTGTTTTTCTCATCATCTCGTCCCTAATTATAAGTCAATAAAAATATCTTGAATTATAAATTATAATTATGGAGTAATTTTGCCTTTTGGGCATGCCCCACCCTTAACGTGTATGAAAGACAAGTTCTTCTAATAAATATTAAGAATCGTCTAAGGAATTTGTTTTAATTGATTCTCAAGAGTTGAATTTATATGCAGGATGCGTAGATCTAATAAGATTTTAAGCTAACCGACCCTGCTTATGATCATGGTCACAAGGTCACAACCAACTCACAATCATACTCCTATAAGGGTCACTGGGAACTGGGAACTCGTGGGTAAAAACTGTAATATGACATCAATCAAAATTACGCTACCTGATAAAAATAATTGCTAAAATTAAAAAAAACTGAGGAAAAGGGTGTAAAGCTTGATATGATTTATTTAATTTGGTCCACTTTTTACCTAGACAGTAATTAAGTGTATGTTTATGTTTTTAGCAATAATGAAATGAAATAGTTGAAATAAGGAAAAATGATAATAATATGATAAAGCAATAATAACTGTGATCTGTGATTATCATAAATTATAAGTGTATTTTGAATACGAAAAGCGAATAATGCGAATAACAGTATAATGTACTGCGTATCTTATCTTACTCTTTTCCTAACATAAGTCTAGGAAATCCAGTGTGGATTAAAAAAATCTAATTAGAGCAAGACTTATTTAAGTAGTTTTAGTAATAATTTTAGTCACAATTAGGCTAATCAGAATTTCCAGAAGAAATTATCACGGAAATATTTTATTGTTGTAGTAGGTGAGGATTGATTGATGTATAAAAGCTTGGGTACAATGTTTAAAAATGTATCACTTTCTTATAACTTCTTCAGCTCGTCTCAGCACGTACCCTAATCAAAGGTTCTAAAATGATCCAGGTAAGAAATCATACTAATATAAAAAGTTTCTTGAACAACATTTTTGGATTCGTCATTCATTTCTAAATGCCAACATTTAATTGATTAAAAAACGTAAATTTTTAATCAGAAGTATTCCAAAATTTGTGAAAATTAGATTCAAATGCAGGTTTCATTTCTATACTAAAATTGTTGGTACTTTAAACACTAAAAATATTGTTTTTTACAGCTTCTCGTAATTTCTGCCCTTGCTATGGCCGTAGTTTCTGGAGGAGGCCTTCACGAATCATTTTACGCAACCTCTGTCAATCATGGTCCATACGCTTCGAGCTACCAGTACGTGCACAAAAAACCAGCATACCAACTTCAACTTCCAGTTCCATACCCATACCCCTCGCCTTTTGCTCCATCGTTCAGGTCACCAGCGGTCCATCCATTGCCAGGACCCCTTCTTCCATCTTTCAATCGACCAGCTGTCCAGCCATTTCCAGGACCCCTTCAACCAGCAGTCCACCCAGTGCCAAGACCCTTTCCAACTCCAATAATTCCTTCCGCAACCGCCGCAACGTCAAACGTTGTGCTTGCTCAAGTAACCATTTTAGGTGTTTATGATGAGCTTACAGGTCAAATTAAACACATTCATCATCCTTATCAATACAACAATCTGGTTTTGAGATTTGGAAATAATGTTGTTGGAGGAAGTGATAGTGCTATTGTTGAAGATTATGATCGAAGTAAGCTTTTATACAAGAAGAAGTAAATCAAGTGACCACAAGTTTTATTTGAATTAATAAATTTCATAGTCAGTAAATTATATGTTCCTTTGATTATGAGGTTTTAAACTTTAAATTTTGTAATATTTTATCTCTTGCGAAATTTCAATTCGAAATGTTCAATCCTTCAAATAAGAATAATAAGTTAGAAAGAAATGATGAAGGAAACTGCATGCAACTTGTATTTTTTTTTACCAATTATAACAAATAAATTATAAAGCCATTGGAAAATATTGTTGGATAAATAAAAAGAGATTTAATAAGAGAATGAGATGGAATTGCAGTTTTGCTTTGATATAATTTTTAATTTTACAATGATTTTTAATGATTAAAACATAGCATTCTATTTTTGCATGTGGACAAAGACAAACTAATCGAATTTGATGATGACAAATTGTTAATAAAATCATTATTCCGAATTTTTCTTTGTTTTAATAATTATTAATTAAATTTGTTACGAGAAATAAAGAAGTATTAAATATTCTTTTAATCTTTTATCTCAAACTATACAATACAAAATACGATAGGATAATATTGGTAAGAATAAGAAACGAGCCGTCCCCTACTGTAAAATGCTGTGCAAATCGTATGCATTATATTATTATTAATTTTCTTAAAAGATTTTTACAAGATTAGCCCCCAATAATTAAATGAGAATGTCTTGTTTGATAATATTATTAATTATTAATTGTGAAATGAATTGTAACTTGTATTTAGTTTGCATCTTTTCGTTTCAAGTCGAACAAGATAAGATAAGACTTGATAATAAATTGATAAAAAATTGCTAATTAGCACAGCACTAATCCTCTTTTTAACTAATAGTGAAATAGTGAAATAATGATCATAAAAATAATAATAAAAATGTTATAAATCGAGTAAAATTTGACATTTGAGGGAATCTTTGATGGATTGACAGAAGGAGTAAGAGGCGAAGGGACCGGGTTTTCTTTTCCTATAAAAACCCGGGTATGGCTTACCTTGGGTGAATATAGTTCACGCGTGCGCACGCACTATCATTAAACTTGAAATAATATTTTTAGACTGAACAGAAGTTTCTGCGTTTTGATTCCTACGCGCATAAGAATATAAACGCAGGAATTTCTACTCTTCAGTCTTCTTCTGTGACTCCATAGTTATTGCAGTTCAATTGCCAGGCAGTTTAGCCTGCATTCCTCCATACTCATGTCGTTTTCAATTTTGCGGGAAGCTGTTAGGGAGGTACGCCTAGCAGTGCCCAATATATCCAGGAGCTAGATTGG
>JAQGAA010002473.1:0-12596 GCA_034696425.1 Isotoma viridis | reverse complement strand
ACAGACGGACAGACGGACAGACGGACGGCTCGAACGTTCACATAAAGTGCTTTCGCTTCGCTTTCGCACTTAATAATTGAGGTGAGTTGTTTTTTTTCTTAGAGGATGTTTTTACTTGTTTTGCCCCAAAATAAACACGCGATTCCTTTGAGATTGTTTATTCATTTGCAAAATAATTAAAAGAAGAATTATTTAGTTGCTTTTGAAAATTGATTTGGGTTTCCGTTTGTTATGAAACTTTTCCACGTCTTGCATGTTCCAAAGCGGACTTGAAGCTATTTTCATGTTTTTAATTTATTGAAGCATGAAAACTAGAATAATATTATTTAAAAAACGTGTCTTTTTTATTCCATAGTTCAAAGCTTTATTCATGAGTAAAATGTTTTTGTTATTTTAAATGGATACATAAGTTTATTTTTAAGGGGGAATCCTGTAAAAATATGTATTTTTCTCATGAACTTATATGAATAACATCCGCATGCTAAAACGAGAATTAAAAAACAAAATTAAAAGCCACCTGAATCGGTATGAATTAAAAGGAATTGTTTTTCTGAAAAAAATACGCTTACGACGTAAAATGTAATGTCTAAAAAGTTTATGAAATATCGTAAATGGACGTGGAAAGTTTTTTGATTTCCAGGAAATTGACTTTAATGAGTAAAAATGTTGATTAATAAAAATGCTTAAAGATTAAAGTTTAATTGACAATCTTACTACGAAAGGATTGACATTATTATTTTATTTATTTTGGTTGATGGTCAAGGTTTTTTATAATACTTTTAGTTGACCTAGTACAACAATCTTTTTGAGTTTTTCTGCCTTAATGAGTAAAATAGCCCTGTTATACTTATAACGACCCTTGCCCTTAACCTCTATAAGATTTACGCTAGAACACAAAGACATCACTCATATTTACTAAGAGGATTCACTAAAAACTATATATCACCTAACTAAACAAAGAAACTCACTCAACAAATTCCTAGTAAACCCAAGTCTAACTGTAAAGACCAGTTTTAAGATAATTCTAGTCTAAAAGGTTAGCTTAGGTTATAGCAGCTTTTCTTCTTTGTTGTAACTTTTCAACAATGATACAACAATGCTCATTCACAATGAAGCTAAATATGATTTATTTTTCATAGCGGAAGGCTAGAAAATAATTTAGATGCAAAACTGGTTACAACTCTTGAATTGCAATTGCAGTAACATAACGCATTGTTATAATAATTCTAGTAAATAATAAGCAGATAACAGTTTTGTATTCTGTTTTATTTAAAAAGTATACTTACAGCTTTTAGTTTACTTGATTGCGATATTGAAAAACAAGGAGTTTTGAATTAAGGTTAATGGCTCTTGATATTGAAATATATAAGTGGTTTCTAGTGCAAAAAATGTAGTTGGGGTTTTCCCATTTTTTAGAAGATTGGGAAATTGAGAGTATAGTTTTTTAAGCGTTCCTCTTCCTCGTTAAAGTTTGAAGTTGTATTTTAAAGAATTCATCATATTTAAACAATTTTAGAAATTTAGTTTTTTTATTAACTATTTAGTTTACTTTAGTTATTTACGTTTTTAAAACATTTATAGAAGAAATATTGCTTCAATTTAGCTTCGTGAGTTAACCTCTTGGGTAAGAGGTCAACCAAAAAAAGCGTTATGTTATGCTTTTGTTATGTGTTATGATTTGCAAATTAAAATATTAAGTAATTTATTTAAAAAACAGGCCCAAAGGGCGATTTCCCATTGTTAATCCTACTAATAAATATTATAAGGATAATATTGCATTGTCCTATATGTTAAAAGATATTAAAACTAAAAGTAATAGCAGTAATGAAAAACGTTGAATACAAATTTGATATTAAATGAGATTACATCATTGATGAATTGATCTCTGAGATGTTTTAATGTAAATGATGGATGGATGACGAGTTAAATTTTAAATAAAAGTACACAGGCTTTTGCATTCGCCGTTCCTTTAGACTGTAGATATTATTACACAAATAAGAACTCTAAGAATAAGAGCTATAAGAGAGTGTGTGTTTATTATTAGGTAAGTCTAGATTGACAATCAATCCCCAACTGAATGTGTAATAATAAAATATAATGCAATAACATCGCGCAGTGTGTGTATTGAATAATAAATTAAGAAAGGAGTCTCTGGATTTTAAATAGAATATCTTGCTGACTCTAACAGAGATTAACTTTTAATATTGCATCACTCACTCTACTCACTTGCTACAGCTGCCGTGTCATTTAGAAAAATAAATCTTGAATAAATAGAGGAACACAGCGACGATAGAACAAAAAATATGTTTTTGGGGGTGGTTTATAAATTCTATGACGACTGTGAGGGAATATAGGGTTCAAAATAGGGTTTTTTTGTGTCAAGTAAAGACCAAAATAGTCATTTAATTCAAAATCAAAACAATGCAGAATCTAAATATGTTTTGGTTTTAATTCAAAATGCAGAAAATACCATAGAGTGGATTTAAAATGTTTAAAAAATGTTAAAATTAATTTTAAAATTGTTTATTATTTTATTACACAGGGTTTATGAAAGTTAGTAGGTTTGATTTTAGAATGGATTTTTATTTATATTTATAAGGACAAGTAGTAGTGTAAGAAATAGCAAATAAATGATTACAGGTAAGAAAGGTATTGGATGTTATATGAAGAGAATGAATGTGTATTTAAATAAGGAATTAGATGTTAGAATTAAGCAATAAGGAACTCTTTATGTCATCTATCTCTTACCTGTAATTATATAATTATATTTGAAGTTTATTTACATTTCGCTTTATAGTACAAGCAAGATTGGGTAGTTGAATTAGTTTAATAGTTTACTAAACTAAAAAACTAAAGCTGCAGGGAGCTCGGTTCAGATTTAAAAAGTAATTTAAATTCAATTGGTTTAAAAAAGAATCATAAAATGGAAAATGTTAAATTTTTTTTTAAATTATTTAATTAAAGAACTTTCTGAATTGAAT
Organism: Isotoma viridis; assembly: GCA_034696425.1. Lineage (NCBI taxonomy): Eukaryota > Metazoa > Arthropoda > Collembola > Entomobryomorpha > Isotomidae > Isotoma > Isotoma viridis. Next base: position 9,615 of record JAQGAA010002473.1, on the reverse strand, counting down.
TGGATTCACATCTAGATAACATTATATTTTTAATCTTGCGCCAACTTTTAATAAAAGGCATTTTGATTTTATAAATTTTTAAAGTTTATGATTTTTTATTCAAAATTTTGAAAGTAATTTTTTTGTTAGTTTGCAAGGTAAAAATTTTACTTGTATAAGGAGTTTAATAATTATTATTTAATTTGTGTAAGTAATTTGTTACTTGTTACAGTGGCATTGTATTGTTGTTAAATTGTACAAGGATTTGTTTAACAAGAGTTCCTTTGATCTGCTACAAAGATTTACTTTTGAGTTTCATCTTCTGCTTTAGTACACAAAGATGGAAATAGGGTCAATGCTAAACCTTTTCTTGGATTGAATGTCAGCATGCTTTGTAACTTATTTGTCATTCAGCTTCTTATGTTAATGTATTCAAAATCCACATTTTGTTACATTGGGCATCTAATTAATATATTGAATAACTTGTTACACAATTAGTGTATGAGTTTTTAGGCCCAAACCTTGAGCATCAGCCAGCATTTCGAGCACAATTAAGCATTTTAAAAACAAAATTCAAAATATCATGCTTTTCCGTAACATTCATTCCTTATTGTGTGTCAAAGGTCAATTCTCAATTCAAACAGACTATATAGAAATATCCGCACTGAACTCACGAACCTTCAAATGAAATTCAGTAAACGTATTCTCTCTGGCTGGGTAAACCCATATTTAGTAATAACAATAAAAACTAATAATTGCTATGTCCCAGTGCAAATTCTTTTTCTGTTAATTTGCATAAGAACTTATTAGCACACACTTTCCTGCGAATCCTACCTACCACACACACTAATGTATTAAAACCCCAACTTTACACATATTTAAACACGAGTTAAAATTCGTCCTTCACATTGAAAACTTCACATATTTTTTATAAATTATTAAGTGTGATTTTTCTATTACAAAAACTAAGTCAAAGCCATTATCTATCCAACACCCAAAAGAAGATAAGCAAAAGCAAATATAACACACGTTGCATATGGATTTTTTTGCATCCCGAGTCAATACTGACTCACCCAAACGTATGTTAAAACATAAAGCTGTATGAAAACCACCACCACCACCACTTACACGTAATAACAAAAAACTGCTAATTTCTCCTCCAAGAAAGATTTATAACACGTTTCATAGAACATCCATCCATTGTACTTTGGAGTCTTGAAAAAAGTTAAATGATTAACTTTGGGGTAAACCATCCCATCAGCATCATCATCCTTAATAGCATGCACTACTGCCGATCCATCACTGCTGCTTTTTAACAAAAACATAATTGCCCATTCTTCATGGAGTTTTTTAGTGAAAAAAAGAGCATTTTATTTTTCAACAAGATGAGATAATATTTTAAAGAGAGAGAAATGAAGAATTACATTCTCAAGGGGTCGTTGTATTTCAGCTAAAGGTTTTTTACTTGGGTTTGTTTCAATTGATTGTGACTCAGCAGTTTTGAATTAAAATGCACCCACCACCACTACCCCTTTTGCAATGTTGGAATTTTGGCTAAAGTTACGTCATGGAAAATGAAAAAAAAAATTATCTTTCTAATTTTTGAAACACTTTGTGTGTGGGTGTGGCTAATTTCTTAAACGCTTGACGAAACGTTTCCTTTTTCCTTGGTTGTTTTTACAACGTCCAGGGCAAACCCCTTAAAAACTCAATAATTAATTAATTTTAGGAAATCATTTAAAAAGTCATAACGTTATTTTAATATCATAAAATGACGGCAAAATTAATGCTTTAACTTTTTAACAAGCTTAATTATGATTAAAAGATAATTAATTAAAATTAGTAGCACTAACTAGTAACAAACAATGCACACTACCTTTAAGTGTTGCAAGTGCACTGCCAGGTACAATTAAAAAAATTACACAATGGAAGATAAAATGTTACAAGATGCGAGGATTCTTTACACAATTAAAGATGGATCATAAGGGCGTTTTAATTTCTATAAAGAATCTTCATCCACTAAACACACTAGAAGCTCAAATTATCCTTCAACATCTCAACACACAACCTTCTTCTTGTTTGGAAAAACAAAAAAACAAATTATAACAAGTTTTTTTATATTAAATTATTTTTGCAACATAAGTTATTACAACTAGAATAAATTATCTTTTTAGAATTTCCTACAAATAAAGCATTATGTGATGAGGAAAATAATTAAAATAAAAATGCATTGGCACAGCAATATGACATCAAAGATCAACTAACTTCTAGAACAATTTTCTAACAGATTACTAGTTGCAGATAATTACATAACAAAACTAGTTAAGCAACGTGCACATGTTTGAGCAAAAAATAACAACGAAATTATGGTAATTTTTTAAAAAATCTATCTAAAATTGCTACACAAGTTGACTTTGGAAATAAATGATAATATGATAAAAGTTTATATATAGGATAATGTGATGTGATGATTTTCCATAATAATAATATAGTTGTTGGCCGTGGTGGTGGTGGCATGGCAGTGGCAGTGGCAATCAGTGGGGGTTGATGCTTGGTTCTCTGTGTCCTTTTTGTTCCAGATAGGGATGATTATTATACAAAGGTAAGGGTACTTTTTGGATAGGCAAGAGCAGATGATGGACCAGTGAGGGTTTTCTTATAGCATTTTTGTGTGTATTTTTTGTGTGTGGGTTCTATTACTGGTATAGTTAATGTTTTTTGCTTTAAAAGTGTAAACTAGGATGAGATAAGATTCTATTAGGGGTGAGGGTTATAGATTTTTTATGTAAATTGTAATGTAAGTGATTCGTACTGCTTTACCCTCACCTTGAAAAATACCTTGTGAAGTTTAAGGATATTTTTTGGGATTTTGTTATTCGTATTTGAGAAGAGTCCGAGGAATCCCCAACAAGAGAGAGACGAGTCATCAGAAAGAAGTCTTTAAGCATTTTCTGTATATATCATTGGAAGAGTAAAAACCAGTGGTGGTTTCTGTATAGTGCATATAGGCATTCAGGTTTTAAGTGTGTTTTATAATACTCTGAGACTTGTACGTGGAATTGTTACTGGTAGTAAGTTTGTTTTTTAGCAAAGGTAGTGACGGTGGTCGGTGGTGGTGGTTTGTGTACTAGGAATTATTGTGGTTTATACCTGAGTCTGATCTAAAGTCATTTAGTTGGATGGAAGATTAAGAGTTGAGAAGTTGTGCTTTTTGAGATAACTCATACTATTTTGTTTAAAGTGAACTGTACTACTTGTTAGTACTTTGTTTAAGGAAGTTAAGGGCGGGTTGAACTTTTGTGTTGTGAAGTAAAGGAAATATTCTAAGGTCAGGTGACTTAACTGACCTTGACCTTTTTAAGGGTTTCAGGAAATATTTGAGATTAGTTAAGGGATTAAAAAATGAGTTCCACGAAAACTATTTGTGCTACTACGATGAATACAACTACTACTATTGCTAAGAAGGAAAGGATGATTAGTTATAGCAAGGAGGAACAATGCCTTATCGCTATTAGGAAAATGATTGAAGGTACGTTCGGGTTTTTTAAGAAGAATTAGGAAGTAGGATTAATTATTGGAATTTATTAAGAAGAATTACAAGTGTTTTTAATTGTGTGATTTGTGTGTTTTGATTTGTACAGAGTCTGGAGATGAACTTTTGGTAAAGAATACTTGGGAATTTACAGATGATTTCTTAATCAGATATATCAGAAGTAGAGGATATAATATTGACTCTGCTTTTGAGAGGGTGAGTGTTTTTTTTTGTTTTTTATTTCGGTTTTTTGTTTTACATTTGAGTTTTTTGTTTTATTTTTTTTTTATTTTTGGTAAAACTAAAATACTAAAATGTTCAAGTTTTAGATTTTTCTGTATTGTAGTTTAACTATCTTTAAAATTTAATGATTAATTCTAAATTTTAATTTCGTAATTTTTCAAAATTTTGAAAACAGCTTCAAAATCACATGTACGTAAGAAGAGTCAAAAACCCCGAAATCTTTGCAAGACTGTACCCAAGTGCTGTTCCAGATGCATTGGAACGTGGAGGGGGTGGAGTTTTTAAACATAGGGATGAAAAAGGCCATCATATTCTTTACTATCGTATTGGTAAGTTTTAATTAAATCTTTACAAGTTTTAATTAGTAGAGACTAATTAATTACTTAAATGACACTTTTTTTTGTTTAATTAATGTTTTTAGGTCAGTGGGACCCTGACGATGTAAACGCAGATGACATGCTCCTCCAACTAATGATGATCGGTTGGGAAATGCTCTCATTTAAAGAAACTCAATTAAATGGAATTGTGATTGTAGTTGATGCAGCTGGTTTTTGTGTAAAGCATGCCAAATGCGGAACACCTGCCAATATCCAGAAATATGCTGATCTTATTCTTGTAAGTAATTTTTATTTATTTAATTTTAAATTTTAGTTTATGGTTTGTGCTAAATCTTAGATAATTAGTTAGGAAATTAGTTAAAGCAGTAATTAAACGTCTGGTATAAATTTTTATCCTCGAGTGCACACAAAAGTTACGTAAAAGTGATCTCTCAAGGAGACACAAAAGAGACACAAAGGAAGAAAAGAGAGGCGATAGTTGCACATGCATTCATTCCAATATGCTAATTTTTTGCATGTCTAGGGACGTTTGTGTATTGTTTGTGTTGGGAGCATTCATCTATTAGGTTGGGTGGGGTTTTTTTGGAAATTGTTTCGTGGAATGAAAAATTAATGCTAGTTTTTGTAAAAATTGATTTTTTTTTTGAAATTTTGAAAAGTTGGATTTAGGAAACATCAAGTTTGTTTGAACTTTTTGAATTTGTAATATGTACAAAGAATTTTTGTAATGGAATTTTGAATGTATTGTGTTGCGTATGCATGTGTATGGTTTGTAGTTAACCTTTTATGGAAAAAGATGGATTATGCAATACATTTATAAAAGGTAAAGTAAAATACTTCAATAGATTCAAGGAAAGGGTTGGCTTACTTTATATTTTTAAGAAGTTAAGGAGCGATTATAGTTTCTTTGTTACTAGAATTTCAGATTTCTTGGTTTTTAATTATTTTAAAAGTTTAAAAAATGTTTTTTGGAAATTTCAATTTTTAAAGGAAAAAAGATTTAAGCATTTTTTTAAAAATACCAAAAAACTTAAATCACACAAACTTTAGCACATTTTTGATAATAGAAATGGCATTGAAATGTTAAATGTCAGGATACAAGTCTTTACTAAAAGCTATAAATTCATCTTATATGAATCGTATTACTTGAATTGTTTTAACACTAATATGCGAAATTAAAGTTAGCTAACACTATAATTCCATAGCTATGCAATAAGAATATAGAATTGGAGATAATAAAATTGAATGTGATATTGAGTTAGCCATAAACAAAATCCCTTGTAACCTCGAGTACACTCATTTAGTACATCTCTCTACCATTACAAGTAGTAAATCATTCTTTAAAGAGTTAACTTCTCAGAGTAAAACCCAATAGCCCTGTAATTCCTGTATGTTGTATGTAGCCCTGACTGATGACGAACATTGAGATGATTATGGATTCCCCATTCTGTTTTTTACCAAGAAATATTAAATCTAGATTTATGTTGACTAAAGACATTTTTTCTACAAAAGAATAAAGGAATTAAGTTGCTAGTTACTTTTTTGCAGAATTATTCTTATAATTGCGACTATAACGAGTGCAAGAATGACGTAGGTGTAGTGTGTGGCAGTGGTGGTGGCTTAGTTTACCTTTTTGCTTTATATATAAAAATGTATTTAATTTTTCAAGTTCGTTAACATCCTGGTTTTTGCTTGTTTCTTCTCACGTGGATGGAGTTATAAAAGTGGTCACGTCAGATTTTGTATAATAAAAGGAAAATAGTTACACAACAGAGTAAAAAATGCATTTGTGGTCGCGTGGTCCATATGCATTGTTGTTTTCTAGAGGTAGTCAAAGGGAGTATGGAATGGAATTATTTTACAACTAGTTTTTTACTCGTGGAGGAATTAGGAAGCGTCTAGAAGCGTCTTTCTTTGGACCAGGTTGTATGTCGTAGTTGGATAGGGTAGATTGTACTAGAAAAATGGTCTCAAAATATTTTTGTTGGTTTGGGCCAGCTTTTTGCGTATTAAAAGACCGGTTTTGGTTTTATTTTTCCTCTTAAAATGTATGCGACATCAAAACAACAATAAGATTTGTTTTAAGTTAAGCAAGTATAAAAATGCAATGGATGAGATATGTTACGTGAGGGTAGTTATTTTGTTTTTCTTTGTTGCTTTCAAGTAGTTGTTGTTGTTTTTGTATTTTATGACAGATCGTGGGGGTTTATTTAAGAGGAAAATATTTTAGGTTCGTTGGGTTTTAAATAAGTTTTTTAAGTCGTAGGTTTGAGGAAAAATTTGATATTTTTGAAAAAGATTTGTGGAAGGTTTTTAGTTGAATTGGATTTTTTATTTTTTTTATTAAATGAAATTGATGTGGTTTTTTATTATTGAAGGGTTTGGAACCTATTGAAATATTTGGTTAGAATAAATTAAATATTATTTTTTGAATAGGTTAATTTAATGAGTTATGAAATTTGTTTAAACTTATAGAAACAATTTTTTTAACATTTAATTAAAAAATGTTAAGATTTCATTCAAGTGATTTGCATAGTGGACAAGGAAAATAAATTTAACGTTTCCTCACTATATTCTTAAGCATGTTTGGAAAAACTCCATAAAAATGCAAACGTTTTTTATATTATAAAAAAGCAAAATTCGTATTAATTAATTACACTAAATCATCAATATGACTCATGTAAATAACTGGATGTACGTGTGTGTCTTGATTATTTAGGAACAACAATGTATTTACCTAAATTAAACTTAATAAGTTTATTACAACCTTCAGAATCTTTTAACCAAGTTCAAGGTACTATTTATAATTCATTATAGCATCATTTCTTATAGCATAGCTCTCTTCTGCATAAGTAATTCATATAAATTTATTCTCTCGTGTAATATGATAATTAAGGTTGAATTAAAGATACTTCTTCTTGGTGTGGTCAGTCATGCGACTGCTACTTCCAACGAAGCCAACTAAGAAGCTAGAAGAAAACACGTTGCATAAGCTTACGAGAGTTATTTTTAATTTAATTATTCTATTTTGGTATTTTTATGTAAATTATTTGCCTTATTCTTGTTAGACGAACATTCTAGAATTGTGCATACTTATTAGAATGTTGTATAAGAATGACAGAATAAAAACAACTCAGCTTTGCATATTAAGTAGTTTTATGTTGAGATTGAGGATAAATACATGAGACATTGTGTAACTTCACATGCCATGCGGGATAGCAGTCAGAACCAGAACTGCAATTTTTATTTTAAAAATAAAAGTAGTTCTCTTCTTTAATGATTCATTAGAATAGACGGGTTGGGTTTTTTTCCTTGTTTTATGTTCTTCTTGGTTCACTTGAACAATTCTTTCGAAGAAGTCTGGATTTTTTTATGGGATGATTGGATAATAAAATATAAAAATATTGACTAGTTTTGCGTAATGCTTGTTAGCATCTTTTACCTGGAAAAAGATGATGATAGAAAAAAACATGTTATTTCAGTTTGATTTGTGCTGGGAAATGTGGGAAAGTACACGAGAGTTTCGGAGAAGTCAGGAGTGATAAAGTTTTCCAGATAAATCTAGAATTTCAATTGTCGTCAGAGAAGTCAATTGTTCTGGGAAATGGAATGTTCGTATTTGCTATTTTATTGCTTTTATGTTTCAAGATTTTTTATTAGTTTTAGAAACCGGGTTGGGTTGATTGATTGAATATTATTTCAAGATGAAGATGATCTCGTAGTTGGATAATAAATGGATTTTATGTCTTTGCATTCTTTAGAATAAAAGATTAATGATATTTTAATACATTCTTGCTGGCAAAATTTTAAAGATAATTACGTTTAAAAAAATTGCAAATCCTTTAAATAATTAAGGTTTAAGGATAATTATCAAGTGCATGGAACCATGAACCTTGTAAAAAAGTTCTCACACTTCAAAATTTACCAGCTACCTTAAATTCTCCATAATAATTAACTAATCATTATTTATTTTTAATTCTTGAATCTAAACGTGCATCATTTTCTATCATAAAAAATTCAACAAGGGCATTAATTTGCATGAAATAATTCTGAATTTAGGCTAGACATGATGTTAAAAATGTTAAAATGTTTTAACTAGGCGTTTTTCCTATTTTATGCTACAACTTGTTTGCGTGTTTAAAAATAAATAATTATAAGTTTAGCACATGCTATTAAGTTTAAATGAGTGTTATTAAAATAAGGAGTTTTACTTATAAATGTTAAAAAGTCTTCCTTATAGAAATAGGAATACGTTTTAAAGAATTCTTAGTAAATTTGGGTTTAAAAGTGAAGAATATTAATTAATTATTTTTTTTGTTTTTTGTTTGCAGAGGGCAAGTCCATTTAAATGTAAAGGTGCTCATGTACTAAATGCTCCTATGTTGTTCAACGTGTCACTCCAAATGGTGAAAATGTTCCTACCACAAAAACTTAGAGAAAGGGTAAGTGTATTTAAATTGTATTGTCGTAATGTTCGATGTACAAGTGGGAAAAACCTAATTAGAGACAAGTAATAGGTTGAGGTTTACAAATTAACACGTTACTCTGTAACAAGTGTCATCACTTGATTCTTTCTGCCTTGGTTTTTTAACATTGACATGTTTGGGCGTGTTAGATTGTTAGTGTGTTTCCGTTAAAAAAACTTTAAAAAAATGTTAACACAATGATTTAACATTTTTCGAATTTTATTATTTTTTATTCAAGGTTTCCCACTTGATACATCAAAGGTATTTCAAAAATAAAGGAAATTTTCAAAATTTTGAATGTTTTTTATCTAATTTACAGATTCACGTCCATGGAACTTCAACAAAATCCTTACACAAATATATTTCACCTGAAATCCTTCCAAAATGGTTGGGTGGACATTTAACACATGAAAAAGCCATTGATCATGATATAATTGGAGATTTGTTCACACCTGAAAAGGATGAATATTACAGGAGCTTTGTTAACTAGCAATGAGGAATTTATAGTCTAAATAGTGTATTTTGAAAAAATTAAAAAATCTTTAAAAAAATTTTAATTTTATTATTATTAAAAGTTGACCTTGCGGTTTTTTAATCGAAGTGAGAATACGATGATGATATTATTTTATGTGTTTTTTCATTAAATACAATTTAACTTTAATATTATAAAGTGTATCGTTGCCAATTCCTAATTACCTCGTGAGTATCGTAATTTAAGAAACGTTTTTTATTATTGTTATTGACATGTCGATATTATTTTAGTGTGTTCGTTCTGTCTGTGTAATGTTTTTATTATTTGGATGATGGAGTTGTAAAAAAATTGTAATTGTAAAGGTTAATCCAATTTAGGATAATACTTTATTGTTTTGCATTACTTTGTAATTTAAATTAATTTGTTCATACAGAAATCATACAATTCATGTTAACTATTTCTTCAACTTTTGAATACATCTTGAAATTATTACTCAAACTTGTTAATCGAATTAATGTAATAAGGTAATTAATTTCAACTAATGTTAACTATGTTCATTATGCAAATATTCAGATGTTTTGAAAC
>JAQGAA010002472.1:0-12596 GCA_034696425.1 Isotoma viridis | reverse complement strand
CGTGGTCTTACTTTCGTTAAAGTTAAAACAAGAAAACAAGTTACGTAAAAATAACTCTTACCAAATAATTTTGACTTGTAAGCAACCAATATTTAAAATTACAAAAGTTAAAAAAAACATTTTGTCCTTCAACAAGTAATGTTTAAATCCATATTAGTAATTTTAATTTTTAAGTATTTTTTCACAATTAGAAAAACAACTAAAACAATTTTTGTGACAATTGCAATTGAAATGCGAGTTATACGTTAGATTAAGCTAGTAATAAAATTTATGTGTCCTTTATATAAAAAAATTATTTAAAATAAAATTCTCTGGTTTTTCGTAATGATCTTTTTAATAATAATTCATTAATTTAATAATTATTTCGAAATAAAATTCATCTAAATACCAAATTAGTCAGTAGAACGTAACGTGTGTACATTTTAGTTTTTTTTTAGAAAATCTTAAAAACAAAATTCAAAGACCTTTCGAAAAAAGTGTAAAATTTATTTCAAAACTAAAAATAATTTAAAAAAAAAGTTTTAAAAAAAATTCCAGGGGAAAAGTGTTCCTAGGTGAGTCGCCCTTTTAAAAGATGTCACACTTCATGCATAATATTTTTAGCATTTTATTACAAATTTCGAAAGCCTCACCGCTGGCTCATAATTTTAGTTGTATGTTATTGGAGGTTGAAAAATTTTAGAAATAGATCTACACTGTCACTCTATCATTAATAATTAAGTTTTATTAAAAACAAGAAAATATACCAAATGCCTCTATACTGATACAATACATGCAAACAGTTAGAATTTTTAAAACTTTGACGTTTATAAAGCACAAATAACACATAATGTTTAAATTTTTGTTGAAAAGCACATCCAATTGTTTGTGAGGAATCAGTTCTTTTTTTATACAAATTAAGATTGATTTTCGAATTGAAAAAGGGCAACTTTTGCATTGCTATTACTATTGCTCACACATTTGGATGTACTTATAGCATAATATGACCCAAAAAGGACCAAGGAAAAGAGCAACTTGACATTGACTACGCAATTTCTGCAATGAAACCTTCAGCATTTTAATAGAGGTTTTCCTATTCCCCAATTCCCCATGGCTCTATAGCATATGTAATACAAATTAAAGCAATTAAGAAGTTTAAAATTTCATAATAGACACCAATAAACATCAAATTTCTAATAAACTTCTACTAATTTGTAGTTTTTGTGAATAATAAGGGTATTCCTTAGTGAGTTGAAAATCTCAAGCTATTTTTATAAAAGTATAGCCGTGTTATTAAGTCACAAGTCCCCAATTAATTGGTCTACAATCTCAAAGGAGTTTGAATCCTTTTACTCATCTGTCTTACTTGACTCATGACAATTTCGGCATGTACCCAATTGTGGGTATTTAATATCTCGGTGGATTTGTTCCTTATATGAATGACTTCCAGGTGCATTTATTTAATGAGCACAAGACAAATTGCACCCTTCAGTCAGTATCCATTTCGCTTCAAGTTCAAGTCATTCATGAGCACCCCGGAAGCTCATACTCATTCATACCTCATATGACGCACCAAACCCGGTCAAAAGTGCAATAAAATTGTACTGCATTTAATAAACGGACCCATGTTTCCGTATATAATTCCTCGTGCTCTTTAATTGATAAGCAGATCTTTGAAAAGAGAGATATATAATGTATTCAAATCGTGAAACCTACCATAATCGTCCTAGATTAACTTGCTGCCATGCTACATAATATGCCGTATTCCAATTCCAATTGTTACATATTATTATTCATATGTGTAATATCTTGGGTTTAAAAGGCCCGTCAGCCAATACTTAATATCTTACCCTATATTTTGTTCCAAAACAAAGTAATTTTACACGGTCTTAAGAGTTACGTCCCTCAATCAGTTCTTAATATCCATATTTAATGAGGTGACCCTTCTCAACAGGACTAGGATGTGTTGATAACTCCATAACTCTTAATACTCTGTAATATTCATGTTTTCCTAACGCTAATCAACAAGCATAGCTGCTGTTTGTTTCCATCAATAAGAAATTATTTTGCATATTTACAAAAGTGATTGTGCATTATGTACATGCTTTTTCGCTAATTCATACGAAAATGCTTTATAAGAAAGTTAAAAGTTTCGTCCTTTTAAATCTTTTAAACTTCTTGAAACTACTGCGAACGTCCCAAAAATTTAAGATTAGGCTAAAGGGTATACATTTTAGAATGGCACCTTCTTCTAGACCCAAATTTTAACTTCCCCGTCTGCCGTATACTACCACCTAATTGATGCCGATCCCCGGGGCCCCGACCCAACCCTTCATAGCCTTCTATGTTTTCCGGAGCGTTTGTTATAATTATAATATGGGCAACCGTTTTACCTTGCAATTTTTTACTGCAACCACGATGACCTACTACCGACCTCATATTAGTTTCTACTACTACTTAATTAATTACTCAGAGAGAGATATTATGAAATAGAACAGGATCCGCGGTGACACATTTCTTGGAGAGATTATCTTATCTTTAGTGTATATCAAAACATATGACTTCAGAATTATTTCGGTAATTAATTACACACATACACATCTGTCTAACCGTTTAGGACTCATTAAAATCGATGAATAATGTACTTTAGACAAAAAAGTACATAACGGTATGACTTAATGCTAAAATATTATATGAATAATAAGTACTGAAACTATGAATGTGTTTTATAAACTTGTAATTAAACCATTCAAATTAATAATATTTGTGCCCTCTCAATTACTTCGAACTTTTAATTAATTGCACACACTCATCAACACATCCATATTCAAATTCTTTGATACACACTAATAACATAGCTAAACATAGCTAATATTTATTTGAATATAAAGTTTATCCTTCTACAATGTAGTATGTATATATGTTGGACAAAAATAATATTATGTCTGACCAAAACTAAATTTTTTCATATGCCATTTCTGTAACAAAGTAGATCTGTTATAGTTTCAAATTCTACAAAGAATTCTTTCTAATGATTGTATAATTCTCATATATGGTATGGGTTTAGTTTTTTGAAATATTATTGGGTATTTGGCTACACTTCCTGGTGATATGAAAATTTAAGCCAATTCTTGAGTCTAGGACTTTACTTACTCTGACCTTTTGGAGCGTTCCCAAGTTACAATACAATATATTGGGCTCTTTCTATTTGCGCTGTAATTCTTTTATAAATCAGAAAAACCCAATATAGTATAGTAAAGTACATCCAAAATTTCAAAAGCATAAACAACCCTATGATTCATATACAATTTGTCCATAATTATCTGTCATGGACGCCTATGAAAGATCAGATCATTATGCACTGGCATACAAAAGCGACTCTGTCATGCCCCTATAACTATTTCACAAAGAAAGTTACACTAACCACACTTTTATACATACGATATAACCAACCACACATACCTCTCGTAATCATTCATTAATTAATTATTAAAACTAGCATAATGGTAAATGAATTCCTTTAGAGAATTTTAAAATTTAGCTTATAACTATCTAATGTTGTCCATTGAAGCACGTTGATGATAACTCATCAATATTTACAACAGTTACCACCTTTTCCTTATCTCAAGATATATAATAAATTCAAATTAAGTTACGTTTATAATTGCAAGTAAGTCTTGGCTGTTTTCAAATTAATATTATTCTTGTCTAACTTACTGCATTTTATGGAGTGCCCAACAACCGGAAATAACCTAAACCACTTCGCCATGGCTATTCAGCTTATTAAACCTATAGACCCCCGGGTATAACATTCAGATACACTTTTAAAACTAAAAGAGTCAAATTCACCAAAAATTGAATGTAATCTCAAATGAGGCTTTAAAAGCATTACCGAGCAACAAACATTAAGAACAACAAGAAATCCTTCATAAATTGCTTTTTACTAATAGACTTTTGAATAATATCAATTTGATGCTTAAGCAACAATTGCAGTGTTAAATATGAGCTTTCATAGGAGTGTTTTAAATAACTACAACTGTTTATAATGATGATAGCAAGATTGATAGAGTGAACCCTTAGGGGTTAGACTGTCTGTTCTAAACACACTTCAAGTCTTCAACTCCTCAAAACTCATATGTTGAGTACCCACAAGCGGTGCTGAATCAAATACATGTATTTTCAAAGTAATTTTGTTAGAAGAAATTTATGAAGGATAAGTACACATAAATACATTGAAAGCAATTTCTTATACAAATTAATAGTAACACTGGTATCATATATGGTATGAAGTTTCATTTAAGTATAATATATCCATACCACATTCAAGGTACAAAGCTATACCTTTCACTACATACTAAATCTTTACCATTATATTCTCTAAAATTCTTAACCGTTTTAACTTATTATAAAATGGATTTCCTGACCTTGCAGGAATATAAAGTAACTTAATACAAAATAATTGTCACCAGCAAAAATAAAAACCATTATACCCTAACATCTTATCTTGTCTTAAAAATCTTAATCTAGCCTTAATTTTGGTATACATTCTATTCTGTATTGTAAAATAATTCCTTTGTTTTTTCAATAATTACAGTATAAATTTACAAGTTATGCTTAAATTATATTATATACAACAAATAAAGCTTTAAGAGCAAAGACAATTTTTACTTAATTTAACCTTCTAAGATTAATCCATGACAACTTAATCGGCGGAATTGTTATCGTTAATATAACAAGCTTAATTGTTTTAAAAACCTCGTAGTTTTAAGTCATTCAGTTTTACTTAAGATTAAATACATTAACATTTTCAATAATCACAAAAAAGTAATTTACTTTATCCCCGACTGCTTAAAGTATTTTCTCAACTCTCCTCACAACTTCCTCGAATCGAAATTATCTACTTTATATCAGCCCTCCAGAAGAAATGTATTACTACCAAATATTGTTATATTTACTAAACTTTACATAAATTAAAATTAATACGTAATTTTTTAAAAAATACATCAATAACTTATTGCGCTGGAATTTACAAAAAAATTAAGCAAATTATTGGCTGAAATTAACACCAAATAAACTAATTATGGTAACAAAATTAAGCAGTAAAACGTAGAGCTTTAAAACAGTTTAAAAAAATATGCTACGAAGAGAAATCTTTGAAAATTGGTTCTAGCCCATAACTTTGAACTTTTATAAAATAATTTAATCATGTAAGTTCCTTAAAACTCCGCGGATAAGACGATTTTTATTTATGTGTTTTAATTACAAAAGCAAACGGTTAGGTAAGTGGATATATAAGGAGGAGGTAACAACAGTTCAAAAATGAAACTAGTTATAGAAAGGGCGAATTTTGTGGACGGTATGAGGTTAATCACAACCAAAACTGAAGCTGCCAAGGAGTCGATATTTCAGTATCCAATTTTGGAAGATAGAGCAGAAGGGAAATCAATCTTACTGGGAGGATTTCACCTGTGAGGGAGGTGGAGGAGAATTCAACGGTCTATGTATAATTTTGAACTCGGGGTTTTAAAAAATTCAATTGTATTTGAAAAAGTCAAAATCAGATAAGACGGTCACTCGTTTTCGACAAAAAAACCTTACTTGCTTACAAAACCAGATCAGATTGAATTGGATTGGACAGCTTTATTAATGTGTTAGTTACAGTTACAGATCGTCATATCCGCGGCGTTTTAGGACAATAATATTATTTATTAATTAAGACTGGTTAGCTGATAGACAAACAGTTTCAACGTGTATAATATAAAACTCAGTAATTCCTTTCCAAATTAAATAGTTAAAATATTACGAATATGGGTCAAATAGATCATCAGAAGAAAAGCTCAGCCACGCGACATTCAATAGAATGGGCTAGTATAGAGCATGCGAATTGGGTTTCTTAATTTTTAATAAATCAGTTTTCAATCTGTAGTGTGTTCTTGTACATTTAGACTTCGGGGTTCATCACTTATTATACTTATACATGTTCTTATATTATTATAGTTAAAAATAGAATAAAGTTAAATGGATACGATGATTGTTGCACGTGTTTGTAAATCACTAACAACGAATACGGCATAATTGTACTCTCCTTCAAATATATAATGTTACATGACTTAATTTTTTTTCTGGACAGCGTTTCACGGTTTGTTGATTTTTGAAAGCTTAACTTCTTTACTTGTCCGTGTGTAGTCTGTAAAATAGAAAAGCAAAATATTAGAATCTTTTAGTTTCAGTTATTTGTGAATTTCCTGATTTCATAACAGCACAAAATAAACAATACACGAATACAAAATTTTAGCAGTGTAGGTAACGCTTCATGAGATTACTAGCACTAACCCGACTGCCTTATAGGGCCTACTTTATGATATGATCAATGCTTAGCTAATAATTTTTTGAACACTAAATTGAATATCAGGAAGACTGATTGGCACATGAAAGACTCCTAGTAAAACATAAAACTTTTTTAAGTCACGTACTTGTAGATAGTAATCCAGCCATCATCAGTGGGTACATCATACAACTCTTCTTCCAATGGAGTAAAGACAAAGAACTGGGCATCACATTGATTCTTCGCTTGATCAATAAGAATCGCCTGACTGGTTTTTCTGTTCCTAGAATCCATAAAGACATCACATTCGTCCATCATGAAGAATGGAGCTGGCATTGTTTGTCTTAGCGCTGTAATGTAACAAACAGTAGCGAAGGATCGCTCTCCTCCAGATAACCCACTTGTGAATTCCATAAGTCCTTTTCGTCTATTAATAAACAATTAATATCAAATTAGCAAGAAACAAAAAGGAATTTGCGTTACACTAGCGTTTATACCGCTGAAGCGTCTCAGGAATAACTTTAAACTTAGAATTCATTCTCAACTCGTACAAACATAACACAGCAAGATTTTTTTTAACATACCCATCAACAGGTGAATCTCCGTCGTTTAGTCCGACTGAGGATTCAAAATTTTCACGAGCTTTCGCATCCGCGGATTCATCAGGACTCACAAAATATGAAAGAGATTTGCGATTCCAATCAATTCTAACGTCACCCTACGGAACATTTAATTAGTTTTTATTCTCATTGACACGGCATATTATGGATATTGGACACAAATTAAAGAGCTAAAATATTTCCAAGTGTTAAACCATACCAGATAACCACGTCTTTCGATGAGTACTTTAAAGTTGTTTCTCAAGGAAGTTCCATATTCTTCTTTCTTCCTTTCCAAGTAAACCACATGAACACTAATGATTTGATTCATCATCTGAAAAAGGACAGACGAAAAGCAAATACTTATTATTTACGTTACACAATTTATATGAAGGGCTGTTACAAAATTAGAATTTTAATTACTTTAGCAAATCCTCTCCAGCATGTGATTTCCCTGCTCATTTCCTTAGCAACTTTCTCAGCATTTTTATACTCTCGACGAATACGATCTTTGTCTAGAAGCTTGTGCACGTTGTCGGTATAAAAAGCTTTGCGGCTCTCCAGCTCTACACTGATGTCATTTGGATCTCTGAACAAAAAAATTTCAAAATTAAATTGTCTATATTAATCAATACTTAGTTAATGGAGAGGACAGGAAGTACTTTATGTCTATACATATATATGTTGATGTATATATAAAGCTTACCGAGTCGATTCAATGCGTTCTCCTTTCTCTGAAGCTTCTGCAATTTTCTCTTCAAGTGCTTTTGCAAGTTTGTCATGCTTTTTCTGCAAACCCTTCTTGTCTGCATTCAACTTCTCTATTTTCGCATCACAGCGTTGACTAGCCTGAAATACATTGATGAAAACAAAACAATGTAACAAATTCTCATTCATATTGACAAACTTTGGACTTCGCTAGTTTATAAATGATTTTAGGAGTTATTGTAAAATCAGTAAAATGGGGAGTGAATAGATAGGTAGTTAGAAAATATTCCCTTGGATATTGTTCCAACTGAAAATTGATTATTTTTTTATAAGAGAAGAACACCACTTTAATCCAACGTGCACGGGGTAACCGCTTAATTTTAGGATAAATTAATGAATTAATACGTCTGAGAAATTGAAATTGGTAGGTGGATACATCCGGAAGGCAACTCAATAGCTGCAAAGTATCCTCTAAGCTTAAGTTAAGTCCTTAAATGTTAAGAAAACAGTATTGCATTTCTATACTCTCACCTTGAGAAGTTCTTTCCGTTTCGCTTCATCAGCATCCTTGGTCTTAGCCATACTGTTGATTTTAGCGTTCACAGCAGTCAACTGCTTTTGTATTGCGGCTTTCTCCTCGTTTTTAAGCTTGAGTGCATCATCGTTCGAAGACTTCTTGTTCAGAAGTTCAGCTTTAACATTTTTATGTTGCTGCAACCAGACCTCATGGTCGCCTAACTGGTCATCCTAATAATAATGCGCAAAATTACACAAAATGTAATAAAATCACTTCTCTAATACAAAGCGTGAACGAAAAAAATGGCCTAAGGACAGCCTCCACTTTCTACTTGCTTACATGGGATGCTAGGTCAGCAGGAGTGTGTACTTCAACCGACTGCTGCAAATTCCTCAACTCTGATCTCATGTGGTTAACCTCGTTATTCTTTGTCGTACATTTGTTTTCATATTTCTTTAGAACGTCTCGTGCAGATCCGGTATTTGCTTTGGCTGCTTTATGCTTGGATGTTAGTTTTTGAACTTCTTCTTCTAGTCTCTTTATATCACTTTCTACTTGCCTGCAATATAGAAATTTGCATGCATGATTAAGGAAACTGTAACAAAATACTTAAAGTAGGCGATAATTATATTAATTGCTTAAATTAATGCTTAATTTAATTGCTTTAAGAAACTATTGCTTAAATTAATTGCTTTAAGAAACTATTGCTTAAATTAATTGCTTACTCTGTGTTATCGGATTTAGCCAACTGGAGAATGCTCGTTTTGGATCTTGTCGGTTGTTGAAGGGTTTTTGCGCTGTACTTCGGATGATGGGTGATTTTGAACCATTCCATAGTATATCCATAAATCGGTTGATTAGGAATTCTAAAAGTAGGAACAAAAATTCACAGATTGTTTAAACTTTCCCAAAAGTATGACAGTTCAAATAATCCATTAACACTCGAGTTATTCTTACCCATGTGCCTCTGGTTCTTTAAATACAGCACAAGCTTCTTGATTAGTGTTGAACAAAAGGATTTTTCCAATTTCATTTCTTTCGACAAGCGCACGCTGAATTAAAATATCATCGTATTCCAACACGTCCATAAGAGTAGGACATCCCTTAAGAGTAACTTTTCCTTTCAATACATTAGGCAGCTCTTTTTCACACTAATTTCAAAACGCTTTATTAATTCATCTCTCTTACTATAATTATAACCATTGCGATTTGGAAAGTGTACCTTAACTTTAAAAAACGTACCTGTTCCATGGTTAGCGGCATATGAAATACATTAGGCATTTGAGATGTAAAACCGTTCTTTTGGTAAACGTCATAGATAAGTTCCCTCATCGTGCTTAAATCCTGTTCTGTAGTAACAATAAACGTGTACAAGGATCGACTTAAGATGTGCTCAGCCATTTGAGCATATTTAGGATTCTAAAGAAAATACAAAATTACATTTCAATGCATAAAACACATGTTTCTGTATTTTTATCAAATATTTTACCCTCTAACAACAATCACAAATTTAGGTCAAGCATTTTAAACGTTAATTGATGAGAGAGGTATAGTATATACCTTAACAGTGAAGAATGAGCTAAGAGGACCACGAGGAGCTTGTTCAGCCGTCCATTTGGTTGTCTTGATCTTAGCCATTAGCACCTTCATCCTGGGTCCAAACCGTTCAAGAATCGAATCTTTGGCTAATTTAGCCTTTTTAACTTCGGATTTTTTGGCATCTAAAAAACAAAGGTTGACAAGAAAGACATTATTATGCAAGTGTTTGACACAAATATACAAATATAGGAATACATGGAGGCTTACTCAGAGTTGATCGACTGTGGTTTAGTTGCTCTTCGAATTCACTCTCAACACGTTTACAAGTTTCCAGCTCTGTTTTGTAGGTAAGTTTCTTTGTGTTAAGGTCCTGTAGCTCAATGTTTGCCGTTTCAATTGATTTTTGATGAGCTTCAATTTTTAGATGTACTTCTTGCTTCTTCTTTTCATCTTTGTTTGCTTTGCTTGTCATTGAGTCACTCATATTTCTCTGCATTTCATCTAATTCTTTCTTTTTCTTTTTGATAAACCTGTCTTCAGTTACGATCCTCTTTTCCAGAGCTGTGTTCTCCAAAATATAAATTTGAGACTCACGCTTCTTAAGGTCACGTTCTTTCACAAGTTTATCAACTTCCTCTTGCAACTCCTCCAATAATTTCTCATTTCTGAAATTTGTATAGAGTTCTTATACGCTTTTTCATTCAATTAATCTATTTTTAATTTACTTATTCCCATGATACTTGCAAAGCTCTAATTATTCAAAATGTGTCGGCTCTGCGTTGTAAACGACATTCATGGATGATCATTGACCCAAATTTAAATGTGCTTACCCCGTATTATTAGCTAGATCAGTCCTCTCTTGTTGTACCTGTTTCTTTTCTTTTTTTATTTCGTCTATTTTGTTATCCAGCATTTCGATCTCATCAAGGACATCTTTCATCGCTAATTCATCTTTAATTACTTTAGCCCACAACATCTCAGTATGCAACTCCGAACATTTTATCTTGTATTGTTCCATTTCCAAGATTTTGTTGTATTGTTCTTTCAAGAGTTCAGCCTTTTTCTCTTCCTGTTTTCTCATCTAACCATCAGGAATAAAAAATAATAAAGATTGAGGTCAACTAACTAATTAAGCGTATTTTTTGTAATTTCTATCGGCCGGTAAACTTATACAACAGATCAATCTTACTGGTCATTTCAAAGAATATCAATAACATTCTATCTTATTAATTCGGGATTAGCAGTTACTCAGGAGTTAAAAAAATAGATTTCAGAGTAAGTTACATAAAAATTTATTAGAGTTTGGAGAAGATAAATTTTAAGACTGCGCTCTGATGGATGTCCATTTATAGTCTTTAAGCACCCAGGTGATTAAAATAGAGCCCCGGAGGGGTCAACAATTTAATTATATATTTGAGGTTAATTTAATTTAGGAAGAATAAGGCTAATAATCAGCCGCTCTTGTTTAGCCACTTTTGTATGGCCGCAAAATACCCTATACCAGAAGAGACCATACAACTGCAATTTTGTATATCTCTTTTCTGCGGGTGGTTTTATGTGCATTTTATTAAAATTGTGGACTGACCGTATATAAACGAATAGGTTTTTGTTTTTGAAACTATTTGTTGTTTTTTTGGTTTTATATGCATTTTATTAAAATTGTGGACGGACCCTATATAAACGAATAGGTTTTTGTTTTTGAAACTATTTTTTTTTTTTCAATCTCACCTCATCTTTGATGTCCAAATTCTTGAAAGAATCGTCAATATCTATGCGAGATTGTTCCAAAAATTTTCTGCCTGCTGTTATTAACATGGCGTCCTCGAAAGATGCGAATCTAAATAATCAGTTATTTTTGTCATCATTAGAGTGGTTAAAAAGGGTTCCAACAACGTTCCAAGTACGCGATATTAAGTTAAATATACTACTGTAAGCATGTGGACTAAACAAAAGGTATGAAAATCGTTTTAAAACACGACAACTTAAACGATTCGTAGATGCCTAAGCAAGCGACTAGTATTTTTAAGGGTGCAATTGTAATATATTATGGGAAAAGAGAAAAACTACTCACCGAACGCCAGGATCAGAATTTGTAAGAAAGCCAGGTACATCAGTTTGAGTAAGGATTTGAAGGGGATTAGATGCATGAATTTGAAGTGGCTTTAGAATCAAGTCCAAGTCCTTTTTCTTAATTTTAGTCCATTCCATAGTTTCTTTATCCCTACTTTTTGTCATTACTTGAAGTTTGCTTCCACCGGTCTTAGTTATTGTTCTACTTAGATATATCACATTCCCGTATTTTCTTTTACTTAGCGTTCCATTGTAATTTGTCAATGCTATTTCTACCCTGCACGACTGCTTGCCGGTGTTTATAAAACCTGTACAAGGAAACGAAAAGTATTTTATTTACTCCACTAAATAAGCTACACCTTTATTACTCAACTGATACTTAATTAATAAACACGAGCCTAACCTTTAACAGATTTCGTTCTATCTGTTGTAGATGCTTTAGACCCCAACACCAACATAGTAGCAAGTTGGATAGCACTTTTTCCGGATCCGTTTTCTCCGGTTATAAAATTCATCTATTTGAGTAAACAAAAAATTAGTTAGTATCAAGCCTGACGGTTGAATATGCAAAAATCAATTTTCAAAAATTCAAGCTTACATGTGGATTCCAAGTCCACTCTCGTTTCAAATGCTTCATGAAATTCACCACTTTCAATTTCTCAATGATACCATCCCTTCGGCTCCATTTAGTTATTTCCCTCCGCATAGCCTTAAAATTGTAATGATTTTGATTGTTAACCAGTATTCAATAAAATGTTAATGATTCTTATTAAAACCTTACATTAAGGCAATTGCATGCTTTAATCTGATTTGAGATCAAGTCATAGTATTTAAATTAAAATTAAAGAATGGACTCAAC
>JAQGAA010002471.1:0-12597 GCA_034696425.1 Isotoma viridis | reverse complement strand
TTTAAACGTGTAATGCTACTGTCATCTAAAATCTTCTAGGTTTCCCTTAATGTTTATTTGAAACATGTATTAATAAATTGAAATGTTAAATATGTAAAGAAAGGTATATATTACAAATGTATCGGCCATGAAGTTAATTGGGTTTTGGGTTGAAGATTCATTACTCCAGAGTCAAGACAAGAAAAAAATCATCTTTTAATGATCTGTACAGCTGATGAAAACACAGATTGCTTGCCCTTGTTTACGCAAAAAGACACCCAGGTGTGCTTAAGGTTGAACTAATATCCGTAATAAATAACTTTTTGTGTCCTATTATGTTATTGTATTGAGCCAAAGGACCGCGAGGGGCACCCGATTCCATGGGATATGAGAAAGACTAAAAAATACTTTACACGCGTAAAAACTATTTTCCGTATTCTTAAAGCGTAACGTAACAATGCTATAAATTCAGAGACATAAATTTTATTACATCCTTCAAACCAAAACATCGATAATTAATACAACACTGCTGCAAAGTAAGATATTAAGGGTCGCATCACAAAAGATGTTTGACTTATTAAACTCAATTATCTTCAACATAATTTGTAAAGAATGCCGACAAGCAGTAACTATCAAAGCGTCCCAGGGCAATATGGCAATACTCCCCTTAGTGATCTATGAAAGTTAATCGAATGAAGCTTGAAAACACAATAAAATATAAAGATGCTAGTCTGGCGTAATAAAGTAAAAGTATTTAAAATTAACCAAGCCTGTCAGTCTTTTTGGCATAGCACTAGTACTGCAGAAGAGTTAGTAATTTAGTAAGTAAATTAAACTTGTCCTTCGACATTAATTTAATGAGAATGCACCCTCGTTGGCACAAACTCTGCATAATATTTGTAAGAAAATGATAAATAACTGACCGTTATATTTGCAATTCACATTATTTACGTTATTATTATTATTTCGTAGCTCACATTCAGCAAGTATTGCCAAGCACTGCAATATGTTTATTATTATTACAATTTTTGCCATCACGAAGATAATGAAGTAAAAATTTGTTTAATAATATAAATATATGTACATTTTAACCCAATTTTTTAGATTTATCGATCCACGCTTGGAATCCAAAAAACATTAAAAGCGAAGGAGAAAATTCAATTTTCTGTATGATCTAGAAATTGTACTTAATGCAATACAAGGCAGGAAATCAAATATTTACTTCGGAAACGCCAGGAAGGAAATACAACCTAATTTGATTGTTGATTCGCTATCATCGTCACTTCGTCATAGTTTACAACACATTACCCACTACTTATTTGAACATTAGACTACCTATTGTTTTTAAAACCTTATATTGTGTTCCCGTAACCTAATATTCCCACGAAGTATAATGTAAACATAATATTAATGAAATGAAGTATTATTCAGCAAATCAGCAGTTAAAGTAAGTAATTATTTCCGTTTTAAAACATCTTTATAATTTAATCCTAATTTTTAATTATGCATATTTAACGCTTTTACTATGCTTTGTGCAAATGTAGTAGATAGATAAGATATGTTTGCCTTAAAAAAATATTTAAAGCAACAATTGAATACTATATTATTGAAACCAAATACGAAAAGTTGTGAATGCCAAAACTGTGAATATTTACAATTTACGGACTTATTAAATGCCTGGTTATTATATCTGATACCGTTAAAAATAAAAGATGAAGATTAGAATCACAGAGGTCTACTATTTTAAAATCGGAATCAAATATAACAAATTCTGGAACAAAATAGGTATATGGTTAAAGTTGCATCCTTGCATGGGCCTTTGCACACCTTTCGCATCATTCTATCGAGTATTATTAGCTAAAAACAAAAGACCATTTCAGTTCGGATAAAGTTCTAAACCAAAGCTCAACCATTGCATTTATTTCGGCTGTCAGCCATCAAATAAATCTAGTCTCTACTCTCCTAAATCAAAAACTAACCCTGACTGCTTTTACTTTTTGCTTGCTTGTCCCGTTGTCCCCCAGAGTTGACACATCCGATTTCCCTCTTTTGAACCGAAACGACATCCTTACACCATCAAACCCAACCCGGTCAGTATTCCATTCCAGTCAGCCATAAATACGTAATACATCATACTACAATATATTCCATATTTTCTGCAACTAAAAATACAAGCAGAGAAAAATATAGAGAATGCATCTCTACAAATACTAGCATTACTGCCTTAACTACAGACATTATATGGAACGTAAAATCAAAGGTGTATATTCCAGTCCTTTTATATAATATAGAACGCTTTTATACGTACTAACAACTAAACCCGAAATAAAATACAAACTTCAAAGAGAGCTCTCTGACTCCAACTGAACTCTTCTCGAGTCGGGTATTATATTTTGCTCATCTCTTCCAGTCCCAAAGCCTACGTTTCCTAGCTAGATAGATAGATATGGACGTGGACTCATAGATTCATCATTCTGAAGAAAAAAAGTCCCCTTTCTGTCTGTACCAACATTAAACCACCACCACTATACCACCATTACAATCCGAATTTTTCTTTCAACCATCCGAAAAGGTCTCATTCTCAAAGTTCTCAATAGTATAACCAACTTTCCAATTCTATCTTTTAGATTACCTTCCCCTTGCTCTTATCCCTTACATGTTATTTTCCCTTATATCTCTCATACTAAACTGTTATCAAAATCTTACTGTACTTTCATCATTCGCCATTCACCAGTTTACATTCATACTTGAACCGTACTGCTTATATAGTAGCAAATTCGTGTGCACCAACACCACGGACCTACATCCTCCCCCTTTTTCTTTCCATCCAAATATTATAGTAGAGTATAGTTTCTTTCTAGCCTGCAGAAGATGAGTTCCAAAACTGCCTAAAACCAAAAATTCCCAAAACGCTCGTTTTGGATTTTTCCATAGTGGATAGTAGAACAGCAGTAAGTTACTAAATGCATGGAAGACGAAAACCCGGGCATCATGGACTACGTAGCTAGGGTGAGATACTAGGAAAGCCAACCAACCAGGTACTTATTATCAACGTAGTTCTTCGTTGCTCACTCGCCCAGCTTACTTCTCTCTCCTCATCTATACCAATTTATTTCACACTTAAAATAACACATTAATGCCAATATGAACCGAACCTTCCACTACAAACTGTACAAACTACAACTCTGACAATCTAAAGCACTTTCCAAGTATAGATATTCATTATTATTCCAACTAGGTACTTCAGTTAGCACAATACTAATAATAGTGTATATACTTTCTTCGTCTTCCTTTTACTTAATCCTTTCATTTAATGCTTTATCCTATATTACTAATGATGCTGGAAACTAATTTCTCTTTTGAACAGTATTTTGATTTGCTTACACAAACGGAAAACCTAAAGCTTCCCTTTTAGTCATTTTCCCTGATGAGATACTAAATAGACTTCCAGGCTAACTCTCAACTTTCAGACTTGCACAGGAAAGAGAACCTCTAGCTCTTATCCTTTATTAGATTTGACTTTCTCTCACTCTTAAGGTATTTGATAAAATTTGATTACTTTGAACTTTCTCTGTCTCAGCTCTGTAAATACATTATAGTTATATAGCGCAAGAAATAAACTTTGCCCTCAGTAAATTACTATTTTACCTAATGAATTCCAATACGAATATCTTCTCCCTTCTAGTAAGCCTATCAAAGACTGCTTTTCAGGCTGTTTTAAGCCGGCAGTTCGTCTCTAGTTGTTACGTATTAAAATATTAAATTACAGAAGGTAAGCTTTGTAAGGTAAGCTTTGTAATGTATATAAACCATTGATATAAACCATCTTTTGAGTCTATGGAGCTTTTGCTCATTAGGACATTAAAACTAAATAATTATTAAGACGGACACCTTCGCTCAACCTAATTTGCTAGGTTGTTTTCTTCATAGTACTATTCTAACTCATAAATCTTTATTATTATATAACGAACCGCAGCAGCAGCTGATATAGAGAATTTACCTAATAGTAAATAACCTACCTATACTCTGCAGTGTAAGCCCAGTTATTGTAAACTTTTTGAAATGTTAATACAAAAGTCAAAAGGAAAGCTACGTCTGCCAAATTTGTCAAGTATTCTTTGCGTCACATTTTATCACATTTTAACTTTACAACTAACTTGTGACTTGTCATCTCACCTTTTACCTCCTATGCTCCTATTAGCATTTGACTTATGACATTCTTCTTACCTTAGACAAAATTTAAAATTATTTAAATGGTAATCTAGCAATCGTGGATTAGAAAGAGAAGATGCCTGTCGTGTAGTTTTTGATCTCCCAGAAGAATCGAATCAAGAATAAGCCTTATACTACTATTCGAAACTACCCATCAGCATCATTCATGCATATACGTCAATTGTTCTAACCAATATGGAAAACATTTTATGTAAATTCAATCCAATACGCAAAACCAATGTTGACTGGCTCAACTCGACTCTGAATTTGACTGTAGTAAGAAGAAGGCATTGTTCACAAGGAACTAAAAGAGAAAATAAATGAGAACTTTTTTGCATTTCAAATTTTCAACATCTACTAAACCCATCTTTCCATTATTATTCCCAACAAGCCGACCAAGCCAGCTAACTAATACTCGTTGAAGATGTCTCAAACACTCTACAATATCTAAAGTGACTCATCCTGCACTAAAAGACAACGTACAGGAATACCCAGCAACAGCAAGCAGTCACCAGCATTGTCTATTGTATTCATATTTGTCCTAGTCAAGTCTTATGCAAATCCAAAGGCAAAAATAATAGAATTCCTGACGAAAGTGAGTAACACAAAATTTCAACTGTCAATAGCAGCCAGCATTTCATTCGAGCTCAAATTATCAACTATTATAACTTTCTTGGATAATGCAACAACTTATAATTGGGCATAGGTCTCGATATCATGAAATAATATTCAATATTTGGATATTGTATTGTGCATTTGTAATCATACAAATTCCGTATATTTTATTTGTAAATGAGTCTTTGTCTAAATTCAATATTTCTTGCATCCAGTTCCTTTCATACCAGATGGGTCCGTTTATCCGTTTCATTCGGAGAACGAAATTGACGACGATTCTGAGTCTGGTGATGATGATACATGACCCTTTATATTAAGGGTGACCATTTTACCAACTGCTAAGTTTAAAGCTTTGATATTATCTATAGAATCATACACATCATAAAATGTACAATATTTATAAATATATAAAGAACATACAAAGGAATACACTGAATGAGCACCACGACTTCACGAATCAAGGGTAACCCCAAAGGGCCTATACATGCCTTCATTTATCCCTGGAGTGATCAAAATATTCTACTATACGTTTATACACAAAAGTGTATTGGCAACAGCAGCCATAAGCAAGTTCTCTGTCTTCATTTTCCTTCCCTCCCTTCCCTTCATTCTCGTCTTGCAACATTCTTAGAATACAAACTTCCCAACGTAATAATATTTAATGCAGATGAATGCCAGATGCTCCGGTTTACACAACCGTACGTAAAAGAAGGGAAATGATGAAAAGATCTTATATGTTAAAGATCAGTACATTTTCTAAAGAGAATTTCAGAAAGGTTGTTGGTTAAGCACAGTTCAAACCTAATGCCTACCTCAACTACAAGGACAGATTTTTATTAAATGCCTACATACCAACATCAAATGCAGTTTGTCGGATTCGGATCCTATTATGATTCAATCATGAATCATGAAGAAATCCATGTTAAAATAAAAATTAACTATTTTTTAAGCTGAAGTTGTACAAAACGTGAA
Organism: Isotoma viridis; assembly: GCA_034696425.1. Classification (NCBI taxonomy): domain Eukaryota; kingdom Metazoa; phylum Arthropoda; class Collembola; order Entomobryomorpha; family Isotomidae; genus Isotoma; species Isotoma viridis. Next base: position 6,819 of record JAQGAA010002471.1, on the reverse strand, counting down.
ATAGCTGAAATACATTTATCTCATTATTCAGACGCAGCAAAAAAAGGTGCAGATTCAGATAAAACCTTGAGATTCAATGAGACTTCAACTAAAAAGTTTTGAAATAATAAAAAAGAAATTGAGATATGTAGTTAGCAGTTCTTTCAAAATCTGATGTTTGGTTTGCATTTTTGGAGTACTTCGACTGTTTACAATAATCTCAATATTTGATTTCTATAATGACCAATGCAACCAAAGCTGGAAGTGGGTTTACTGAATTTTCATCTACAATAATAAAACATTTATCTTGCCTTGCAAAGTAATTTTATCTCGGCAACGTTGTATCAAGCTGGATTTTTCATCCACGAGCTTTCATTTAAAACACTTTCAAAATGAGTCGCTTTGCTTTAGCCTTATAAAAGATCAGACACAGCATTCAATAAGAAAATATAATAAAAAGTATTTAACTATATCTAAGCACTCTTATGTTTTCGAGGGATTCATCTTTAGTCACTAGGGTCAGGACAGAGGAGGAAGAAAGAACTCCTTTCATTTCATGATTTCGAAGGTTAGGGTCCATGTCTGTCTATGTAATGTGTCCATGAATGACGAAAAGAACAAGGATTGTAAAGATCAACACCATGAAGGTACTTTTGTAAGTATTACAGTCGTGTTAAAATCCTACTACTACTAGCTCGCGGCAACAGATAGAAAAGATATGGATCGGACAGCTGATAACCTTTTCTTCTTACCCTGCTTCGTTTTGTCGTCTTGTTTATTATATGGTATTTTTTCTCAAACAGTTACATATCTGACTCATGCCATCTCATTCTTGCCTTTTTCCCGTGGTGTCGTGTGTATGATAAACTTAATTTATAAAAAATTGTTAATCCATATAAAAAACTCCTAGATAATATGAAACACATGCGCTTCTTTCGAAGTGGTCATGGTTCTTAAAAAACGAAATACAATTACTGTTTTCCATTTGTGCAAAAAGAATTTTCCTGTTCTCACGAATATCAAATTCTGCGTTATATCTTTGTGAATGAATATTTTATGATTATTATGATTATTATTTTAATAGAAAATGGTTTTAGCTTTTTAGAATTGAGTTGTTAGAATTTTGGAATGGTAAATCAAATTTTCAGCTCTTTACTATTTTGAACTTGATTTGATTAAAAAATCTGGCAAAAAATAGCACACAAAGCCCATTTTTACGTAATTCTTTCTCTTTTTTACCAGTATAGTCAAGTCAATACATAGCACAATAGGCAATTAAAAATGTTTGTCCCTACTTGTAAAATTTTATAATATTGTGTGTCAGCATGTAGTGCTATTATTACTCGTCAGTCATCAATACGAGTCTCCTTTTACGGAATTTATTTGATGTCTCGAATGACTTAATGACTGACATTGTGTCACTATCATGTAATAGCTTTATGAGTTGAAATACGAAAACATCTTCCTTCCTTTTTCAGAGATAATTAATCTTTTTTATGGCAATAAAAGTTGCACGTTTACATACTCACGTTTTAATTTTACACTTGAGCATAACCACACATCGCACCTCCAAATAGAATATAATTGCTTCTTCAACCTTATTAACCTTTCTGCCTATTTTCTCTAATATATATATGACTCAATTCACTTCCTTTCTTGATTTGATTAATGAAGTCTACACAGCAAGTCATTTGTTTAATATGTTATGTAAATGTGCATTAGCATATAATTACTACATGCATTTCGACTAAACTAACCGTAAAGCGTAAAATTCAAGATGCACCAGTAGTGGAGACTTGCCAATATTTACCATTTATCATTTTCATCATAATCTGTCTTGTCTTGTATCCTATTTGATACAACTCATCCATTCCATCGTCAGATATTTAATCAGCACCTAGCCACCCGACTAGTGGTGATGTTAAAGTTAAAACAACAACATCAAATCTCACTGATGCATATGAATTCTAATTACAACTTTATACTTATCGCCAGTGATCCTTGAGACGTCAATGTAGTTTATACTTTACCCTCAATATACACAAATTGTGATAGGCTGTAAGCAACCTATAGAATCTTGTATAATATTAGTTGTATTGGCCAGTATACACAGAAACCTTGACATTTCTAATAAATTACATACTGTGTAGACGTACAGTTGTAACACTTGTAACTTGAGGAAATGATTGAAATTGAAGTTGGAAGAAATATATTCATTCACGCGTGTTCAATATGCTCTCGTATTTCGCAACTTGTATAAAATCTTTGGAACTAGCGAATAGAATATTGATTTTTATTTTAAATAAGTGTTAAACATATGAATGAATTGAAAACTTCCCCGAGACCTTTAAAATATTTCCAACGCTACTGACCTACCACCCTCAGCGTAATCGTAGAATATAGCTGCAAAAATTAAACCTGCTAAATTTTCCAGACATTAGAATGGATGTTTTTATTCCTTATATTAAAATAAATACCACACACGGTTCTGTACTAAACAAGTCAAGTAAATCTACTCTTAAACACACATTTTATTCCTAACCCTTCCATATATTTATTTTTATATTGCATGATGACCTGGTTAGTTACAACCAAAGATGGCAAATATTAAATGTACGACCATAACATAATTTCAGTTTCAGTCTGACTGTTTTTCATTATTGAATTATCTACAAGTAGTACGAAAACAAGTTAAAAAAAGTTTTCTTGTCTAGTCTTTCCTCTTTTGGGACTTGAAGCATGTTCTAAGTTCTTAATTCTATCCAATCGTTCAGTATAATTTCAGCATTCTCTATACTTTATTCCGACTCTGCTACTGCAGAGTACAAAATTGACTCGAGTTAAAAATTTGCACTGTTAATCCTACTAATCTTAACTCACGACGACATGAGGTATTGGGTACATTCGTCTTCACAATAATCATCCCAACCCTCACATTTATCGCAATTTATTTGGCATATATCTTGTCCGGTAGCTTAACTTTTAGATCGTACTAGCTGATTTAATGATGACGATTCCCAATTCCCAATGGAAATAAATCCACTCAACTCTTTCAGGGTAGTTTTCCTCTGTCGTCTCTCGAGCTCGACTCTCGAGGACAGCATTATTTTTTAACAGAGTTAAGACTAAAGAAATTTTCTTTTAGAGTATTATACACTTTTACATGATTCTTTACAAATTCATTCTTCTATATAAAATAATAATGACGAAATTTGAGAGCTCGTCAATTTCATCTTCCCTTCATTGTTGGTCAAGTACCTTCTTGACAAGACGCATGTATAAATATAAAATATAAGTAATGAGACATTCATTTTGTAAAGAAAATAATTAAGACCCGAAAGTATAAGTACTAACTCAGGGCTCTTAAAGTCTCTCAGAATAACCAAATCGTGTACAAGCAATTTGCAAAAAAAATAATTGAACTCTGAGATAAATGAAAAGAATAAAAATTGCAATACTCCTTGCAATATTACAATACAAATGACTGGGTTTCGGCTGGGGATGAGAATAATAAGTAAAATAGTAACTACGATAAAACGATATAATGCATTTGTCCAACATGTTCCTTCTCACATACAAGCAAGAAATAACATAATTACTTATAAATGTAAAGTCATTTAAAGCATTAAAATCTTGTATAAATAAGAAAATATACATTCTTAAGAATTTATAATTTCATCTAACTTTAGTGAACGTCTTATTTAACAAATTTAAATTTAAAATGCGAAAAGGGATAGTCAGCAGTAATAAATACAATTTGAAATTGCTCAATACACTTCCATCATCATAATCATCGTCTTCTCCTCGTCATCTGACGGGGACAATCCACAATTCATTAAAAAGAAGAGGCTATTATTTGTCACAGCACAATATAATAGTAAAAATTGCTAACGGAATTAATTTTAATTTTTGAGTCACAAGTAAGCAACCAATGCAGCTTTATTATGCTTAATCTGCTTACTTTTTATTATGATCATAAATTCTTTGATGCTTACTTGCAATTGGGATTTAATGATGAACCCTGAAGAAAGGTTTGCTATTTTTTCCTTTTGAATTTTCTTAAACTCCTAGATACGAACCTCATCAAACCCAATCCCATACCATAATATAATGTCATAATGATCAAACAAGCTAAAAACATATATCAGTATAAGAAGAGAAGAGAGTTGAATTAAGAATCATTACTATTTAGGTTAGGAACAAGGACTTTGTGTGTGTCAGCATTTTTTTAATTCACAATTTACTCACAATTTATTTTGTTATTTTTTCTTGCATTGATGAACAGAGCTATAAATTGTACCTAAAGGGTAAATCATACGAAATCCATACTCTACAACTGAATTCATGTTTCTAACAATGTGTAAGTGTGCATCATGTTGCAGACTTTCAGAATTAGCAAATCATTCTGTATTACAATAGAATCTTGCTGAAATGCACTTCTTAAAATTAGCATGTGAGTCCTTCCTAAAACTTAATAATTAATCAGAATTAAGACAATTTTAAAGAAGGATTCAGAGTTTCGAGTTTTACCAATGTCAAAAGACGGATACAGTCGGACATCGGTAAAGGTAAGACAAAACTTATCCACATTCACATAACTCTATTTTAAATGTGTCTGTAACATTATTTAATTATTTTTAGAACGCAGACAGACTAAAGAAACAAGCATATTTTTTAGTCTATGAAGATAGCTTATGTTTTTGTGATTGCTTTATTAGAAGAGTGCTGACAATACTGCATTTCAAAAACCAAAAATTAAAAATATTGTCCTATGCCACAGCTCTGATTGTACTTTGCATCTTAATATTGTTAAAATCTTTATCCCAATACAAATGGAATGATCATGAATCGAAGTATCATTACTTTGTATTTCGCCTTGAATCTCTCAATTTATAATTTATAATCAAATATTAAACACAGATAGATGCATTGCACATTATCATGATTGTATCTCAATTCATTATTTTACTACAATATTAAATGCTACCAGCCTAACCAACAAACACATAACCAAAAGAAAATTACATACTCATTGTCATTGGCCATTCTCTTCCACAAACCACTAATTATACAACCGACAACCACTAACTAAATACCTAAACCAACTATTCTCTACTTATTTACTTAGAAACAGAGACAGCCATCAATACTATCATATATACGATAAGCGTTAGCTTTATATTGAAACGTAATCTCCTCAACTCAAGGGACTACACGACAAACAAATCAAATTAAATTAAATGCAATTTAATGGCCTTAAGTAATATTAAAAGACTATTTTGTATTCAAATTTAACCTAATTAGAGCACAATTCATTTCCAACCAGCTTTACATTATAGAACAGAAAATCTTCTAGTCACACGCGACGCCGAGGGTTTAGTTAGATAATCAGAATCACGAATGATAACCATCACCACCAAGCGTAGGTGATAACAGTTTACGTAAACAGTCGTAGCCAAATCCAACACAGCATCCACATAATATCCATGTTTATGAAACCAAATAAAAAGTGAAATGTGGGTCTAATTGAGTCAGTAGGAGTTCTCTGTAACTTTATTTTCTGCTCTAAGAAATAAAAACAACAGAGATACCATTCGCTAAGTCTGTAGAGAATTTAAGAATTAAGCAACATGACTTAAAACAAACAACCTTGCACTTTATAGTAAGTAATACTACTTGAGATAACGAAAATAAATGTAGATTTTTGGAGCTATCCTCTTGTCTTATATATAATATGAATTTGGGTTGAACTATTATTTGAGTTGGCTTTGCAGTGCTTTTTAGAAAGACAGAACTCATTGAAAATTGAAAGAAGAAAGCTAAGCTTTTAATTTTTAAAATTGTTTTGTTGGATGAAAATTATGCAGATTTTCAAGAAACCGTTATACCTTGTTTAGAACACATGGATTACAATGTGATAGAAGGAAAGTTACAATTAGCATAATCATATTCAGCTCATAAATATAATTTACTTTACTTTTAGATTGCATATGAATATGAAGACTATGAACAAACTAAACCATCATAAGTAAATATGAAACAAGCCCACTCTTCTCTTCTATTTAAGATTAGTATTACTAACTATCCGTTTCGTTTCATGTATCTTGGCAAATGGCAAATTAAGTCTGTTGACTGACAGCAGCTGACAAAAACTTGCAACACCTTTCAGCATTTTAACTTTTAACCAGTCAGCATGTGTGCCTACTTGAATGTACTCATACAACAATTATTACAGTTAGCCAAAACGTGCAAAATTAAGTTTTGCATTATTTAGTGCTCTAAAATTTTTAAGTGTTGCTATAATGGGGAGATATAAATTGCTTCAAAAGTGAGAAACTCGGTAAAACCTATAAAGTTGAGAGTTTCGAGTTTCCGACTTGGCAGGAATTAGGTTATTATTATTAGCAAAATGTTCAAAGAGAATATATGTATATATTTTACTTTCACAGCTATGTCTAAACTAGATATTACATTGTAATAATAAACATGGCAAGCCTCTCGACACTTCGTTGAAAATTATGTTAACTAAAACTTTAAGCAATAATCGAATTCTAATTAATCATCAATCATCATTAGCTAGCTATCCCATCGACTTTTACTATCAACTCACAAAACTAAGGCTAGTTCAGTTGTTCAGTTTCAGTCAGACTAGACTAGGCATAAACAGTGAAATACAAGAATTTATACAGCCTGCCTGCCTGGTAGCCTAGCTGAGCTGAAGTCAGTCGGACTTTTGTGAATAAAAAAACATGCGCTTAATACTGACTTGGGTAAACATATATGCGATACCTTTTGAGTAATGGGGCAAGCTACGTCAGTCTGTATCATTGCATTTACTTT
>JAQGAA010002470.1:0-12597 GCA_034696425.1 Isotoma viridis | reverse complement strand
ATGATCTTTGCACTATAATTTGTGTCTTAATTATATGCATTTTCTTTATTTCACGCTTCTGTGGAATTTATGCAATTAAAACATTTAAGTTTGATGCTAATACATTTAAAATTTAATATTCAAATTAGTTCGGGTAACAAGTACCTAAATCTAGTTGTAAAAAACATGAGTAAGATTAAGTGCCCACGACCCCCGTTAGCCTGTTTATACATTTATAATTTATGAAATGAAATATGTTTTTCAATTTATCCTGGCCTTCATATTAAAACTTTGTAAATCATGTTAGAATATCCACCATCTCCAATCTAACACCGTAGACAATGAAAATTTGGTAATTAGATTTGTATATAGTAAGAGTAAACTAATTATAAATTGAAAGATAGCGTTTAATTTGCAAGTTTTTATAATTGCAGCAAAAACTAGGGGAAAATTCGCAAATTTTTGTAAAAGGGCTTAGGCTTCGTTTCTGAAAAATGTTTCAATTCGGATAGGGAATGGGAATTGAGAACACTCCATCTTCGGAAAGATGAATCTGTTTTCATAAGGGTTGAAATAATAAGCCCCCACGAGATTATTGGTTTAGTCTTTAATCAACTTAATTAATGTTAATTTACATTTTTAGAAAATTAAAGTGAAATGACCTTTTTTATTGCTAATTCAAAAAAAGCTGACCCTTTTTATATACAAATTATAATTTCTAAAATCTCAAATCGGTTCAAAAAAGCTTGTATTTATTTTCAAGACTGATTCAACACAGCAGTGCTTAGACAAAACTATTCTTCCTATGATCTTGAACTTTGACCCTTCATAATCATTTCTTGACTAATCTTTCATTGCTTTTTCTCGGGTGACCTTAAACTTGAGAACTTGACCTTAATTAATTAGTTTGAACAATTAGACTAAAAAAGTGACACAACAAAGAGATGAGACTTACCTATTTAACGGGGTAAAGCGATACAATGGGATGTGTCTCTCCGCTGCTAATTTCAAAAAGTAACCTTTGACTACAACTTTTTTAGCAAATAAATAAAAGCAAAAAATTGCCAACTTTTTCTGGTAATTTTATAAAAAATTAAAGTTACGGATGTTTTTTGTCAAGGAATTCATTCTTCTTTTTAAAAAGTAACTTTAAATTTTACTCTAGACACAAAACTGTAATATACGAATAAGTATATTTAGAAAATATTCAAGTGTAAAAAAGAAAGGGCAAAAACTGCTGACGGAAGGTTGTGCAACGAAGGATGACGATTGGTTCTAAATGACTCTCAGAATGGAAATTTTGGTGGTATGGGTCAAATTTTTGAAAAATATTTTGTGAAATCTTTCAAAATATGCATAACTACAGGTAGTTTAGCAAGGTCAAGGGTCAGGGTTTGCGTAGCGAACACGAATGCATAACACAAACAACAATGCAAATGTGAAATGCAATCTGCAATCAGGGTCAAGGGAGCAGCAGCTGTCGAAAGTGTTCTGGGTTTTGATGTCCCGTGCACTATCTGCTGCTCCCTGCACTGTTTCAACTGTTACGGGTATCATATTTTAAAAGGGAAACATGAATTAATACGGATTTAATTCAAGTTTTTACCTAGTACATAGTATGTAGCGTAGTATGATGTATGTGTACATATCTACAAACTAAAGGTTAATTACAAATTAATCTTTGATAAGTTTATATCTTATCTCTCTTAATTTTATCTCTTTAGAACGAAGAATTGCTGAAGGATCGACTAACTCCTTGCCGAGAGATCTGTCCAATTTTGTTTGATGTATTTATTTGGAGGAAAGAAGTGTATCCTGTGTACTTAGTTGGAATAATAACAGCTATATTTGGGTATGCTTAAAAATGTAAATCAGTTTATTGTTTGTTAGTAGATTGAAGTGAGTTAACGATCTTAATTTTATAGGACTATTTGGTACTATGACCCGTCCTTCTTGACGGCGATTTCAATACTGGGACTCATTGTCACTATTGGGGATTACTTTCTTCCCGTGGTTTCCCGAACTGTGGGGAGCCCAGAGGCATGGACTACAGAGAAGGAGAAAAAATTTTCAATTTTTGTGAACCGGATTGCGTATTATGCTGTGAAGGTGTGGAATTTCGAACTCACGATTAGTGAGTGGAAGCGAGACTACCCTAATGCGGTTAGTTGATTAAAAACTATTTTTTATTTCTTGATTGAATTATTGTGAAGTTCATTGGAAATCTTATTCGAATTTTTTTATTAGTACTCATCCTCAGTCATCGTGACTCTTCTTTTTCTGGCATGGATTGGAAATGCTGTGAGCAACTTGATTTTGGCTTATTTTTTGGGTAAGTTTTAGGCAATAAACTTAGAATTAATGGTATAATATGTCTAGATGAGTTATGTGGCTAGACCTTTAATTGAGCTTTCTATTTCACTTTTAGTCCTGTTTATGGCTCTCCTCCCTGGACTTCTTCAGCGTCGAATTCCTCAAGTGTACTGTTCAAAAGCGGTTCTTGCCATCACCGGGTGGTTAGGCATCAAACCGAAAAACAACTAAAAGCTTTTAAAAAAATGTGTCATTGTATTGCTGTGAATGCGTTCATTATGAAATTAAGCATAAATTATTGAGTATTATTTTGATAGCCTAATAACCTACTCTAACTATGTATACTACTTGATAAAGTGAGTTTTAACTTTAATGAGTTATGTTATGTTATTTTATAACGCAACGGCTTTTGGGAGAAAATGTGTCAGCCCTTTAAAGAAATCTAAGAATATTATGTAAAAGTCCAGGGTGAGTTATACTTAACATCGTTTAAAATTACTTGTTGATTAATAATATTCGAATTTGTTAATTAAAGTTAAGATTACTAGTGATATATGATATTAATGTACCACCAAATAATGCAATGCTTAGTGATACAAATTTTAATAGTAGAGTAGATTATTACCTATTTATTAAATGGAATGAAAGAATTGTAGTATTATATTGACAGGCCGAAGGAATAATTTTGGGTGTTGGGATTTCAGCAGTTCGCAATTATAAAATACGAGAACACAGGGGTAAACTCACGTTAACACACTCTGGTCATATTTGTGTAATAATGGTAGCAATAGCACTGTGTAGCATATTAAATTGTAAAATTAATTAATTAATTGTACCACAGCTGAATGTTCAATTAAGTACATTTACTTAACCCTTCTATATTAATTTAAGTATTTTAAAATGTTTCAAATCTATATTATATTTAAGTTGCACTACATACTGCATGCACTTCTGGAAGGTTTCCTCATCGAAAGTAATGTTTCTTTATCAGTTCTTAACTTGTACCGAGAATTTTGTATGTGAAATTAAATGCAAAAAAAATTTGCATTGCTGCAAAACATGATATGAGTTTTCTCTTATTTAAATTTTAAACCCTACTTATACTCAAATACTCTAAGACAAATGTGACTTTTTATAAAATGTATTTTATCTCAGTTTTTCTAATCTTTTAAATATGGCTTTACTACTATTTGAAGTGTTACAAAGACCTATGCATTGCATTAGGAATAAGTTGACTTCAGCTTTGTATTTTGTAATTACAAAATCCTAATTAAAACCGGAGCCGATATAAATTATTTGCATATGTGTACATTGAAGAATGCAAGGTTTTTAGTACAAATGGTGGGTAGAATTTGTAATAATCTAAAAATGATGGTGGTTTGTGGTGAAAGTTAAACAGTGCTAACTTTGCTGGCTATGTTAATAATCGTAGTTTTAATTTAGTAACGAAAGTAACGATGCTAATATTGTGGCAACTTATGTTAAGGCTAAATAATCATTACGTAATTAGATGAACTGTCAATACTGTCATGTCATGTAATTATAAAAGTTCTCTTAAGTCTTGGGCTCTTATAGTTAGAAAGCCATTATATTGTAGGGTGGCTGATAATAATAAAATCAACGCACAATTGATGTTCAGGAAATCTTAAAAAACCCTATCTTGTTTTAATTATTTGCAAGGCTTCAATTTAATTGCTTGCTACTTGATAGTGATACTTTTAATTTGCCTTCTAATCTAAAAATTTGAAAGTTCATGTCTTGCCCTGAAGCAACTAATAATTTAACACAAAGTTAGAATTACTGTTTGATTAAAATTTGCTGAAATTTTTATCATTGTGTTATTACCTTAAGTTGCAAGGTAGTGTTGTCTTCAAAATAATAGCAAGCTTAGCTATCATTGTTAATCAATCTAAAACTGTGTATTTCTCATTAGTGCAAGTAATTCACACATGATAATTAATTAGAAGATGTAATCATTCTTTGATATTAAGTCCTGTCAAGCTATATATGATTGCGACTTTGCGACATAAGACAATGATGTTGCTCTATGCAAAAACAAATGCTTTAATTAATTCAAGAGAAACGGAATTTGTACTTTGTACGTCTTCGATAAATGATAAACTGAACAAAGCGAATTGAAATGCTTTGGTAATCGGGATACAAGGGAGTCCACAATCCGGGATATAATTATAATTATATTATAATTACTGATTTTATGAAACGCACAGACTTTCCTGGGTTCGAGGTAGATGACAGACAGACAGGCATTGACAAACAATAACAATATGTACATGTTTGACATTTTACTTTGTTACTAATGAGCAAACATTACCTTTGGACTAATTATAATGACGTAAGATGAAAGAAGAAAATTAAAGCACAAAACCGAAGGAATTTAGAAAAACTTGCAGCATTTATTTTGTTGGAAGTTATGTAAATTGACAACCAGCTTCAGTTGTAAAAAGATTTTGTGAAAGCACTGGTTTTTTCTCAAAGAATGGCATTAAATATGAAAAGATATAATTTCTATCTAAAAGAGCTTAACGGATTGAAACGCTCGGGTTCAAAAATTTTACCATATTCGAAAATTTTTGAAAATTTCCATGAACCTAACATTTCATTTAATTCAAATCAATCCAACGATGCATTCAAACCTATGAGACGAACGTTAATGCTCTTGGGTCGTTGGCCATTTCAACCAGAGACAAAACTAATTCAAAAAAATAATTATCAAAAAGATGAAAAATCCTCAAGATTTAAGCTAGAATTTTACACTTTGTCATTAAAATCTCCAGTCTGGCTTTACTTTTGTCTTACCACAATTTTACTATGGACATCAGTAATTTGTTCTGTTGTTGGATTTTGTGATATTTTTTTGGAATGGAATCTCTTACCCAAATCAGGATGGGATTCTGAAGAAAAGTCAAATTTTAAAATTAACATTGTTCCATTTGTCCTTGTATGGAGTTGTCTATTGCATTCTGGAGTTTCCAGTGTGTCTCTCTTTACTGTTAGGAGAAAGGTTGTGAAATTGTTTAATTACTGGAATGTTGCTCTTGACCAGTTGGGTTTGGATGTTCCAAAACGGATCAAGAGATATGTTTGGATAAGCCACTTGGGATATCTCATTTTTGTGGTACTTTTGGCCATCTTTGGATATACAATTTTGTAAGTTTTTTTGTTTAACTTTTGCAATTTATAAAAAGGCTTACACTTTAATTATGTTAGAATGAATTTTAATTTACAGTAAATGGAACATAATACGAGGTGCGGCTTTACTCATAGGTATTGTGACATTGCGACCAATAATCACAATACTGAACTTGGATCCTACCAAAGATATTGAGTCTATACGAATTTTTGGTGCTTTTATCGTCTGTTATTCTGTCTACTCTTCGAGGGCATTTTTAATCCTTTTTAGATTTAAGTGCAAACTCCTTAACCATGCTTTTAAAACTTGGAATAGTCGTTTTAAAAAGTTTCTTGAGAGTCCTTCATCTCCAGCATTAGGTTTGTACATATTTAACAATCAGGAGAACTTTGGATGATTGAAAAATAAGAGAAATATTGCTATTTTGTAAATTAAAATTATGCATTTTTAAACAGAAACTGCTGATAGTGATAACACGATGGAAAAGTCAATTTGTGAAAAATTATTGCACGATTACTCAATTCTGTTGAAACTGACTCATTTAACGGATGTAGTCTTTGGATCGGTTTTGCAATCATATTATGCTACACAGGTTTTTATAAGGGGCTTTCATTATTTTAATATAGAAATTTAGATAAATTATTTGAGCATTTAAAAATATATTAAATGATTTTATTATTTTTTTAATAAAAAAATTACAGCTCTTGAACATGTGCTTTGAGCTGTACTACTTGGCAAAATCAGGGTCTTCTCTTGTAGGTCGAAATGATATTATCGGTGCGGTTTTGCTCTTATTTCAAAACTTGTATATTTTCTTTGACCTCTCTCTTGAAGCATCGTATCTCAGTGAGGAAGCTATGAAGGGGTTGGAAATATTGAGGACACATTGGATTCATCCTGATGATAGTGTTTACAGAAAATATTTAGTATGTGCTGTACATTTAAATAAACGAGTTATCAAATAATCGTACAACTCTTATAAAGGATTTAAAAAATTGTTTTAGATGTCACATATGCAAACGGTATTTTCTGAGAAAATCGTATTGACTGGGAAAAAATATTTTTCTTTGGATCGGCCGTTTATTGTTACGGTAATTTTTTCGAATTTTAATTGATTTAGCTAGTTTAGTTATGTTACTTGAAGACTTTAACATAAATGCGATCCAGTGAAAGCTGAATGCTTGTAGTATCAATAGAAATAACTCTATAAGTAATTCTTCTAACTGCTGCTATTATTACTACAATTAACTAATAAAAACGAACTGGTTGAAAGTATAGTTATTTACTGATGGAATTCCTTTCAATAGATAAGTTATGAGTGAATTTCATATAACTTGAGTGGATAAGCGTTGTTTAAATTCCAAAGTCATAAACTCATCATACAAAAATTAATCCGGAATAATGGAGATGTCATACAGGGTGGGTGGTGATTATACAACGTAACGTTTACAAATTACAACATAATTTGAAGGGACACACAAATAAATTAATTTCACGTTTTTTTTTGTTTCTATTCAAAATGTTTCCTTAAAGTGTTATTAAAACGAATAAAGTTATTGTAATCATTTTTGCAATAAGTAGATTTCAGATTTTAGCTCTCCGTAATATAAATAAGTAATACGTACTTTAAATTAGGTAAAATAAGACCAACAATGAGATACTTATAAACTCTTAAAAATTCCCCCAAAAAAATCTTCAATTCGCACTAATAATTAAAAATTCTGTCGTTGTATGTCTTTAACTATTTTAATTATAAGCTATAATGATTTCAAATGATTTATATATATTTTAAATAGATGCTTGGAGCTGTTTTCACATACTTCATAATCATACTTCAAGTTGGACCTTCTTTGAATAAAGATGATTTAGAAATTGTGCAAGGAATTCCATAGAAAATCAAAGTAAAATGTGTATCAAAGTCGTTGCATAATAGTTAATAAAAATTGTAAAAAATTAAAACAATTATTATTATTAAAAAGTTGCTTATTTAAAAAAATACATTCAAACACAACTTACTTTTAATGAACATAAAAATTAATCAAGATAAATTATTTGAACTATTAAGGGATCTGAATGCATAATGTTAATTGTACATTCTGCCAAAACAATTGAATCTCAATTTGATATAAAACTCTTCCTCCAACTGCTCTTACTTATTAGCATATAATGACACCTTGGTGGTTTTGACTCAATTGATTATTGGAATGTTGTGACAAGTGATTTTGTTCTTTGATTCCTTCAAGAATTGTATCACATCCACATGGAAGTCTAGGCATTTTCTTAGAACACCAAGGGAGTTTTCCAGTACGGCGGAATGTAACTTTATCATACCAGACTTTTCCTACAACAAAAACTATTAAAAGAACCTCTACTCCTATCATAATGTAAATCCAGATTTCTTTGTCTGGATTTGAGAGCTGCTGGTCTTGGCATAGTTCAAAGTGTGATAGATTCCATAAGCGCTGAAATAAATTAAACAAAAATGAAAATTCACAAAAATATTTTGCAAAATTTTTTCCAATTTTATTAAAAATTATTAAATTTATAAATATTTCGTGCTTTTTTACAACATACCCTAGACTTTCCATCTAATTGCTTGAAGTTCTTGCAATTAATTTCTTTTGCATCTTTGAACTTATAAGCGTACCGGATTAGAAACGGCTGCAAATAAGATTTTAAAATTTTTAAATTGAAAGTTCTACTAATACGTATGAAAACTATAAAAAATAATATAGTAATTTACCTTTGTTTCAATAGAAGTTTTACAATCACATTCTAATTCATTTCCTCCCAAGAAAGTCCTTCCTTGTCCATTTTCGCTTTGATCTTGTTGGACACTTTTCATAGAGCTTAGAATTTTTATTGGAAACTAGGTAATAAAATGTGTTTAGTAGTAAATCCCCTACAATGCTTGAATTATTTATTAGGTAATTTTCTTTTGGCATAATTAAGAGAAATGATTTCTTACCGATGAAATATGATTATTGCGAAGATTAAGATATCGATATTTTTTAATGAAAGGAGAACCATTCAAAGAACTAAAGTCAATTTCATTATTTTCTGCATCCAAGTAGTCAAGATATTTAAAATTAGGGTTTTTCAAAGAACTCAAATCAGTAATTTTATTATTGGAAACATTCAATTGCCAAGTTTGAATAGGAACATCAGGCAAAGTTGTTAAGCCACTGCTGGAGCAATCAAGTTGCAAAGTTATTGATATTGATCCATGTCGACTTTTATGACTTATTGGGTGACCATCAGTGAGGTTTTTTTGTAAAGCATGTAATGAACAAGCACATGTATTTGTTTTATTTACTTTTCCACAAGTATTTTCTAACTCCTGAGAAATAAAAAAAACATGAATAGAATTCAAGCTGTTTATAAATAGTTTTGCTGTTAGCTCCAACCTACCTCTTTAGCTTTTAAAACTCCTAATAAGGAATAGGTAATGCCTGTAGATCCTGTTTGAAATTCGAAACGAGATGTTGCTTCATCTGCGTCTTTCAATAAAGTCAAATTGGATTTCCAAATATCTCGAAGCCATGTGTACAGGTCATCCCAGACGAATTCTCCGTTGAATCTGTTTCCTGGTGTAGTTATAGGAAAATCATGAATTATTCTTTAAATGTATTGGACTTTCTTATTACTGCCAATGCTGCAAGGTTTTAATTAACTTATGGAAAGGCTTTTATTAGAAAAACGGTTTGTACAGTCTAATCTGCGATTAAATGAAAGTTTCTTAATAGCTTTGGCTTTGTCTTATAAAATGTGTAAAATATTTATTTGTTTAAGAAAATATATAAGCAGTAGCTGATAGTAATTTTACCTGCCAAGAAGAGAGACTTGAGTTTGGGCAGAGTAAATATAGATTTAGGAAGTTTTTTTAACTTTGTATTATAAGATAAATCAATAACTTCCAACTTCATTGTATTTTGACGAGAATTTTGAGTGTCATTAGTTAAGATAGGACATCCATATCTATCCTTTCCGTGAGAAGTATTTGGAATAAGAGTAGTTACAGTGTTATTCTTATTAGTCATATCTTGTGGGAAGAAAATCTTATGTGACGAAGAGTCTTCATTCGAGCTTCTTGTAGTAAAAATTGAGTCAGAGATCCTACAAGCTCCAAGGTCATTTGATGACAAATTCAGTTTCCGAATACTTTCAGGTAATTTACCAAATAATGATCTGAGTTTTGAATGAGTTATCGAAATTATTTTTAACTTGGGAAATCCACTAAATTCACTCAGGTTTATGAAAGAAATATTGCTTCTTGTTATTTCTAGGAATGAGATGGAGGAATTCTAGAGTGAGAGAGATAAAACAATTGCTCATAACATTAAGCCTTTTATTTAATTCTATATTTTTGCTTTTCAGAAGACTTATTTAATGTTTTTTACAATCGGAGAAATAAAAGGGTGCGTAGTACCAAGTTCCTAGCTGTAGGTTTTTTTTAATTTTTTAGTATTTATATGATTTTATTAGATGGTTGTTGGTGCATTCATTCCTGATGCTTAATTTAGAAAATCCCTTAATTTTACATACAAAAATATTAACCTTGCAATAATACGCTAAACTCTACACACCTATATGTACTGATCAATTTTTTAATTCAGCAATATATTACGAAAAGCACCATAACCAATCAATTCATTCAGGACTACAAAAAACTAAAAAACAAACTTACCAAATATTCCGTAACGTTTCGAAAATCCGAAAGATTTTCACATCTTAAAACTAATTCATTAGTTCCACTCACAATGCACGGGTTCTTACTAATCGTAATCTTGCTTTTAGTATTAATTGCTCTATCATTATTATTATGATATGCATTCAAATTAAAGGGATGGAAAATTCTTGAACCAACACTATTATTTGTATTATTATTATTCTCATTCATTTCACTATTGTAAATGATGTTATTAGCTTCACTTTGATCAAATTGTATGTTATCTTGGCCCTGGCACTTTATCCAATTTGCAAAAACTATAAGTAAACACGTGGATAAACTAAAATGCTTCGAATCTAACATTTGAAACATGTCTTCTGTTAAAATGGATAGACTTTTCAGTTCTTGCAATATTCATTAGAAGAAAGTGTTTTTAGTTTTTTAAGTTTCTCTTTGAGCTTTAATTAGTCTGGTTTTATAAGTTAGAGTAAAAACCTTATCAAAATTTAGAATGTGTTATCATCGACACTAAAATGAGATAATAGTTTTTTACTTCATGGTAAAACTATAAACCACAGAGTTATTTTTAAACTCTGAAATGAGCTTTGAACCAATCTAAAATGAAATTGTTATCCTTGTATCATTTTGCTTTTCTGTATTGGACTTTTATCTTTATAGTAAATAAAATTCCCCAGGTTTTGTGTATGAGTTATTAATGAGCTCGTGTATAATTTCAAGTACACGTGGACTGAATAGTTATTAGGAGAGTTATATAAATAACTTGGGAAATGTAAAGAGTAATTTTTTTAAATTTTAAATATTTTTTTTAATTAGAGTTTGGATGATTTTTATATGAACAATAATTATATTGCGAAGGGCTTTTTTACTGTTGGTGATAGGCTGTCTAATAATTTGCACTAAATCTTAACCTTAGCTACTTTGTTGTATGTTAATAAATTGTACAAATTTAAAGATAAATTTGTAATCAAGTTTGAAACAGGATATTGTGGTTATTTGTAAAGGACAGTTAATGTTGAATTAAATATTAAAGTAGATAAGTATTATGTACCTTATTGGTTATGAAATGTTTTATAAGGCTTTGGAAGGAGCTTGCTATAAATGAGATTTGTATTTAATAGTATTGACGTCAGGGAGAACAAGGCCTTTACTGGAAACGGAAGTGCAATATTGATAAAAAACTGATAACATCAACAATAGAGAAATGAAACTTGGTAAATAATAATTAAATATTGGCAAAAATTAAATTAATTTAGAATCATAACCGAGTAATTAAATTAAGTTTCTGGCTTAAGAGGAAAGATAATACTTGCTATTGGTAATAATTTAATGCGATTTTTGCAAGTATTACTGCAAGGGATAAAAGCGTGCGTGTAATGAACCAAAGAAGTCTGACAAATATTTTTACTACACAACACAACTGCCAGTGATGCTATTTTGTTAAATGTTAAAGTTACGAATATTACGGAAAATTAATAAATAATATTAGCCACAACCAGACATAATGTTCATGCGATTACTTGCTTAATGAGCTGCATTATTTGGAATAGTTTATTTTTGAGGTGAATCTAATATTATTGTTTTCCTTATAAGTGTAGATAATCGATTTTGATGACTGATATTATGATGATAATGGAGTAGAAGAACAAATGAAACGACCTAACCGTGACACTAATTAAATATCTATTAAGCATGTCCTTAGTAATTAGGTATGCACAAGCACAGTATCATTTAGTTGAAGAATTTGTCCTAACGTTGTACAAATTGGTAGTGAAATAGATCAACGAATAAGAAAGAGTGAAGAATGATTTTACTACGATCGTTTATATTATTGTATAAGAAAATTAAGTCCCCGGGGGATGAATTTCTAATTTAATGTTGATGTGGATTCTGGATTTATGGTTTATTGTTTCAAGTGGTATTAGAAGGAAATAAGTCAGTATTTGGAAAAAAAAAATGTAAATCAATCGTTCAGGATTTAGTAATAGTTTAGTAATAAATTATTTTTTATTACAAATAATTTGGTATTATTTTGGAAATTAGTTAGTGATATTCATGGCTATCTTTTCCACACATGAGTTAAAATATATTTGCCGTACCCTGCCGTGTATGCATTTAAATTAGTTTGTAAGCGTAACAAAATAAAATGAGTTTTAAGTAGAAGTATGTATTTAATATATAATTGTAGACAGTCAAAAAGTTCCTTTTTATTATGTGCAACTCCAATAACAATTTGAAGTATTATTTATTTTTTTTGCTAATACATTAGGTTTTTAAATACTTCAATCAATAGTTTGTTCATTATATGAATCATTTTAAGATTACACTGGTCTTATCTACTTGAATTTTTTCATAATACTTAACAAACTGTAGGTTGATTGAAAAATCGGTTGTAGAATCAAAAACAGTATTTTGTTTTTATAGGTAGAAATAATGGGATATCTTTTCATATCTAATAAACCACCAC